>CM065698.1:51706809-51716809 GCA_017654935.2 Phymorhynchus buccinoides | reverse complement strand
CTGTCAAAGTCACAAACAAAAATCAATAGTCATTAGATAGGGCAACCAAAAATATCGGTAAAGGTGAAGATCCAAGCCCTATCTTAAACACTTTCTTCTTCTTCTACTTGTATTACATGCAGATGGTATGCTACCTTGTTTCATCGCTGTCACGAATCTCGTACTCAAGTCACGAGCGATCGGCTTCCGCTTGGAATCACAGAGTACTGATTGTGACCCTTGCTTATCGTGACGATTGGTGAAACGACGTAGAGACGCTGGTCGCCCTTTTTGGTGTCACGTAATCAGTGCTTGTATGGTGTCCCGAGACACTGGTTTTATCAGTGTCACGAGCGGGGCATCTCAATTGCGCCTATTTTAATCACCTCCTCTACTCAACTGCACCTGCGTCAAGAGCGCCCGTTGAAATTAGAACGCTTAGACATAATGCAAGTTTTGCATAAATTATGTTTTTTGTTTCCGAAAATAGAACCAACTTTCTTATTAAAGATGCAGAAAATAGTTTTCAAATACCTTCTTACAGTTTTGATTTAATAGTAATCAGAAATTTAACTTTGAAGACACCGATTGCGGAGACCAGGCGCAATTGATGAACTTTTTAAAAATATTTTTTATTAAGGCTTTACGCCCTCTTCGGCCTTTCGGCCATGTGGGGCAACTTGATGAACTTACCCGGCTAGCCGCAATTAAGTCATTTTCAAATAGCTTCAGTTGAGCGGTAGCCGTCACGAGTGACGTCTGAAATCAGTCACAAATGGCTTGACCGCCTGTCACGAGTGACAGCCCTCTGTCACTATCACGTGACCTAAAGAACTATGTGACGTGGCGGAGGCAGGACATGGCGGATTACAAACCACTCGCTATTGTATTGGCGCATCAATTCCGTAGTATGATTATCTACAAGAGGCTTCGCCTAATTAGACGTGAAACCAACCATATCATTCAAGTTCAAGTGCAAGTTCAAGTATACTTTAATACTTTAATACCATTATCATCCGTAGTATGTCGTCGCACTAACCACGCATCCAAACCTCGACATGATGCAACGTGTTCGAATGAATGATTGTATTCATCTGGAATGCACTAACCAATAAATGTTTCATGGTAAAAGACCAACCAATAAATGTTTCATGGTAAAAGACCAACCAATAAATGTTTCATGGTAAAAGACCAGGGCCTGTATTCACGTTGAGATAGAATGAGACTTAGCATGATGCTAACTTAGTAGCTCTTCCAATGTCCTATAGGATTTAATAGGACTTTTGGAAGAGCTTCTAAGTTAGCATGATGCTAAGTCTCATGACTTTTGGAAGAGCTTCTAAGTTAGCATGAAGCTAAGTCTCATGCTATCTCAACGTGAATACAGGCCCAGGCTTATAACTACCAAACCAGATGGCATTCGCTACTGCAGCCAAAGGATTAGTTGGCCTTTGGGGACCTTCCCCAACACTAGCTGTTCTTTCGGTGTCTTGGCTGTGAGAGTGGGGATGTACCCTGGGCAAGGCTTCTCCGCTATAAACAAATTCCAGCCTACGAATGGTTTCCTCTGCTATCCGGAAGTCCTAATCGGACACGGATGAGTGGGACACGCACATGTTGTGGTGTCCAAAATAAGAAGTCTTGAATTTTGAAAGAAGAGCAGACAGGCGCACTAGAGCAAAAGGAAACAGGACACATTAAGCTTTGACCACACATGCTGGTACACACGATCGGAATATTAAGCTTTGACCACACATGCTGGTACACACGATCGGAATATTAAGCTTTGACCACACATGCTGGTACACACGATCGGAATATTAAGCTTTGACCACACATGCTGGTACACACGATCGGAATATTAAGCTTTGACCACACATGCTGGTACACACGATCGGAATATTAAGCTTTGACCACACATGCTGGTACACACGATCGGAATATTAAGCTTTGACCACACATGCTGGTACACACGATCGGAATATTAAGCTTTGACCACACATGCTGGTACACACGATCGGAATATTAAGCTTTGACCACACATGCTGGTACACACGATCGGAATATTAAGCTTTGACCACACATGCTGGTACACACGATCGGAATATTAAGCTTTGACCACACATGCTGGTACACACGATCGGAATATTAAGCTTTGACCACACATGCTGGTACACACGATCGGAATATTAAGCTTTGACCACACATGCTGGTACACACGATCGGAATATGTTTCCAAACATTCACACACACCCGTTTGCACCATTCTCCATCATTCTCTCTTAATAGCCCGCTACACTGCATACGATTCGATTCACTACGATCCGTTTTGACAGGCATGATTCCGTGCAATTCTACTGTCTAAATGAATCTGATGAAACCCTACTAGTGATGTTCGCTACATGTGTAGTCCCCAGTACACGAATCTGATGAAATATCTGTATTTTAGTAACATACATTTTATTTGATTCGTGTATTGCAGTTACTGAGTAGCAGAATGGATTTTAGACGGAAGTATTTCACGTGAATCATGACTCACAGACATCGTCACAATCGCATCGTATTGGGAAGGATGCAGTGTGGCTGGCCCTTTATCGTTCAACCAGGACTCAACGTCGATGAAATAACATTAATTCTTTATGCCAAACATCAAAGGTACTAGGGGAAGACGGGGTCAAAAAAACCGCATGGGCGGGTAAGAAGCCCACCCCAATTATCTCATGAAATAAAGAAAATTTAGTCAAATTTGCCCATGAGACGAATGCTAGACATTAACGTCGTCTCATGGGCAAAATGAGACTGAAATTTGCTTCATTTCATGAGATAATTGGGGTGGGCTTCTTATTTTTACCCCGTCTTCCCCTATAAGCAAAGCCAACCAACAAAAAAACCCCAATAAAACCCCTTAACTACCCCAATGAAGTGTATTTGAACTAATGACAGGTCGCGTTCTGTCTTGCAGTACAATATACTCACAGTCTGTCTTCAACTGTCTGTCCTGTCCCTCTCAATGGTGATGATCAAATGACCCAGCCAGCCAAAGGTCCGCCAGTAAAATGCCCCAATGCACTGCTGCTGTGCGTGTCCACCCTATGAAATGACCCAGCCAGCCAAAGGTCCGCCAGTAAAATGCCCCAATGCACTGACCCTATGAAATGACCCAGCCAGCCAAAGGTCCGCCAGTAAAATGCCCCAGCACTGCTGCTGTGCGTGTCCACCCTATGAAGCGAAACCACCGACTGACTGAAGCGGAGATTAGCGTCCGATCGGTCGTCGACCCTTATGGACGGTAGTCCTGAAGACAGCAGGGTTTTCCCGGGGAAAGTGAAACCATGTGATACCCACACTATAAACCTCGAGGGCTGAATGAATGAAGATACTGTCCATAAGGGTCTCTGACCGATTGGACGCTAATCTTGTTATTATCCATCCTTCCGAATGAAGAACGAAATGGCGTAACGCTGGTTGATATCTGGACCTGTGTAAAGGGCAGATGATTTATTTATCCCCCCTCCCCTCCCCCACGAATCTCCAGCCAAGGGCTATGCACATTATGACCATGGGTCCATCGACACCTCCAGATTGGTTTAGTGCCCCCACCCCCCACCCCTTCTCTAATCCACACCACCCCTTTTTTGTGATTTACAGTTCTACTGGAAAAGTGGTCAGACAGGGAGCGGTACGATGTGCCCCCATCTCTATTATGTCCTTCGGCTCTATGTGTCCTGATGTGCCCCCATCTCTATCATGTCCTCGGCTCTATGTGTCCCCGTCAGTGTGTCTCGATGTGCCCCCATCTCTATATGTCCTTCGGCTCTGTGTCCTGATGTGCCCCCATCTCTATCATGTCCTCGGCTCTATGTGTCCTGATGTGCCCCCATCTCAATTATGTCCTCGGCTCTATGTGTCCTGATGTGCCCCCATCTCTATCATGTCCTCGGCTCTATGTGTCCTGATGTGCCCCCATCTCTATCATGTACTCGGCTCTATGTGTCCTGATGTGCCCCCATCTCTATCATGTCCTCGGCTCTATGTGTCCTGATGTGCCCCCATCTCTATCATGTCCTCGGCTCTATGTGTCCTGATGTGCCCCCATCTCTATCATGTCCTCGGCTCTATGTGTCCTGATGTGCCCCCATCTCAATTATGTCCTCGGCTCTATGTGTCCTGATGTGCCCCCATCTCTATTATGTCCTCGGCTCTATGTGTCCTGATGTGCCCCCATCTCTATCATGTCCTCGGCTCTATGTGTCCCCGTCAGTGTGTCCCCATCTCTATTATGTCCTCGGCTCTATGTGTCCCCGTCAGTGTGTCCCCATCTCTATCATGTCCTCGGCTCTATGTGTCCCCGTCAGTGTGTCCCCATCTCTATCATGTCCTCGGCTCTATGTGTCCCCGTCAGTGTGTCCCCATCTCTATCATGTCCTCGGCTCTATGTGTCCCCGTCAGTGTGTCCCCATCTCTATCATGTCCTCGGCTCTATGTGTCCCCGTAAGTGTGTCCCCATCTCTATCATATCCTCGGCTCTATGTGTCCCCGTCAGTATTCCCGTATAGATCTGTGTGTCCCCGCCTCTATGTGTTCCTCGGATTAGGGTAAGGGATAGGGTTCGGGGTTAAGGTTAGTGTTTGGGTTAGAGACAGGATTAGGATAAACGGAAAGACGGAAAAATATACCACGGGGACACACAGAGACGTAGATACATAGAGAGAAATTGGGGACACACAGAGACGAAATTGGGGACACATAGAGACGGGGACACACAGAGACGAAATAGGGGACAAATAGAGACGGCGACACGCAGAGACGTAATTGGGGACACACAGAGACAGGAGCATGCACAGACGGGGACACATAGAGACGGGGACACACAGAGACGAAATTGGGGACACATAGAGACGGGGACACACAGAGACAGGAGCATGCACAGACGGGGACACATAGAGAGGGGAGCATGTAGAGACGGGGACACACAGAGACAGGAGCATGCACAGACGGGGACACATAGAGACGGGGGCACACAGAGAGGGGAGCATGTAGAGACGGGGACACACAGAGACGAAATTGGGGACACATAGAGACGGGGACACACAGAGACAGGAGCATGCACAGACGGGGACACATAGAGACGGGGGCACACAGAGAGGGGAGCATGTAGAGACGGGGACACACAGAGACGAAATTGGGGACACATAGAGACGGGGACACACAGAGACAGGAGCATGCACAGACGGGGACACATAGAGACGGGGGCACACAGAGAGGGGAGCATGTAGAGACGGGGACACACAGAGACGAAATTGGGGACACATAGAGACGGGGACACACAGAGACAGGAGCATGCACAGACGGGGACACATAGAGACGGGGGCACACAGAGAGGGGAGCATGTAGAGACGGGGGCACACAGAGAGGGGAGCATGTAGAGACGGGGACACACAGAGACGGGGGCACACAGAGAGGGGAGCATGTAGAGACGGGGACACACAGAGACGAAATTGGGGACACATAGAGACGGGGACATACAGAGAAGGGGGCATGTAAATATGGCATTAGGGATACACAGAAACGATGACATACAGAGACGGGGACATACATAGAGACGGGGACATACAGAGACGGGGGGCACACAGAGACGGGGGCACAATGCTACGTCACCGTCAGACACGGTTCTTCTCCCAGCTCTGTTCCTTCACGTGTGCCGAGCAATGTCCGTCGTGCATAGCTGTCCTTATCACAAGCTGCGGGCCGTGTTGCCCACATGACGGCCTCAGACCTCAACCTTTTAGCTATCGCTGGACACTAATTGATGGTTTGGTGTACTGCACACTACCCGCTCCGACAACAAGTTAGTCTAGTAATCCGGAATCTAAATAAAAGGCGATACTCTAACCATGGTCGAAGGGTCTCTGACCGATTGGACGCTAATCTCATCACCACCATGGTCGATGCAATTGCTCGAATTGTCTGAAGGAAGGAATGGTGTGTCAACATCTCAAGACACAAACGATGGATTGCACTGTTTGCTTTGGATTTCCCCCAGTGCACGCGCTTCTTTGTAAACCAAAAGCCCAGTTAAACGACCACGATATAGTTGTGTGGCACAGATCACGAGGACTTTCTAACAAGGGGTGTTAGCGTCGCCTGAATGATGGCCGCCTTCTACATTGACCACGCGAATCGGTATCAATGTTTATAACGAAGAAGCCTAAAACAATGGTTGCCTAGAAGGTTATGTATTGGAATAGCCTAAATAAAATTATGTGTTCTTCTCTTTCTCTCTCTCTCTCTCTCTCTCTCTCTCTCTCTCTCTCTCTCTCTCTCTCTCTCTCTCTCTCTCCCCCTCCCTCCCTCCTTCCTTCCTCCCCCCCTCTCTCTCCCTCCCTCCCTCCTTCCTTCCCCCCCCCCCTCTCTCTCTCTCTCTCTCTCTCCCTCCCTCTCCTCCCCCCCTCCTCTCTCTCCTCCCCTCCTCTCTCTCTCTCTCTCTCTCTCTCTCTCTCTCTCTCTCTCTAATATTTCCCTGACGCGGCTTCCTTGTCACGATGAACTTTGGATCGTTCGAGTTTTCTGTTTTTCGATTTTGTGAAACACACCTCTCTCTCTCTCTCTCTCTCTCTCTCTCTCTCTCTCTCTCTCTCTCTCTCTCTCTCTCTCTCTTCCTCTCTCTCTCTCTCTCTCTCTCTCTCTCTCTCTCTCTCTCTCTCTCTCTCCATGGATACATTCTTACTATGTCTATCGCCACAGTCCGAATACCAAAAAGCCCCCCCCAAAACAACAACAAAACCCACCAAACTCACAACTCACTTTTCGACGTTTAATATGGCTCACCATCTGAGCCCTAACTGTTACGTTTCCAACCGACTGATTGTACCCACGGAGTCAGCCACCCGTGACAAGACGGGTGCAGCCGTGCACTGCACGGAGGCCTGTATACCCGCGTGTAAGTGACGCTAATGAGCGGGTATTGTTAGACCCACACCCACTAGACCACATCTCACATATCTCCCACTGGAACCAGGAAGAAGCTTCGGGGGGTGGGGGGTGAGGGTTGGGGTGGGGTGGGGGTTGGCCTTTAGTGGAAACTGTGATTACAATTAATGTGTCTGAAATTAACGTCCTGTTAGCCGGATAAGTTTAAGGACACGACAACACGTATTCAAAAGAACCACACAAAATTGACTCGTCTTAATGACTCTGCTCAGTGCGAAGTTTAGAATAAAGAGCAGAGAAAACCGTTCCACTACCTGATTGTGAACTACATGAAAAGTGCACAAGACACAACGATCCCCGGTTCTATTGTTCAGGTCTTCGAAGGCCCATTTCCATAATGCTGAGATTATAACTGTGCAAAAATCAGAAAGCAAATCATTCTCCATATGTAACAAAAATGTACATGTACTCAAACAAAACAATAATTCCAATCTCCGTTAAGTGCAATGAAGCACACACGAGCTACCAAGTCAAAGAAGACAACATTGTGTTGCCTTCGCTGGACCAAAGTGTCAGCAACGACTTCCTAATACAATAATTCACTGAACCAAAGTGTCAGCAACGACTTCCTAATACAATAATTCACTGAAGCAAAGTGAACCAATGACTTCCTAATATAATTCAGTGAAGGAATGACTTCCTAATACAATAATTCAGTGAAGGAATGACTTCCTAATACAATAATTCAGTGAACCAATGACTTCCTAATACAATAATTCAGTGAAGCAATGACTTCCTAATACAATAATTCAGTGAAGCAATGACTCCCTAATACAATAATTCAGTGAAGCAATGACTCCATAATACAATAATTCAGTGAAGCAATGACTTCCTAATACAATAATTCAGTGAAGCAATGACTTCCTAATACAATAATTCAGTGAAGCAATGACTTCCTAATACAATAATTCAGTGAAGCAATGACTTCCTAATACAATAATTCAGTGAAGCAATGACTTCATAATACAATAATTCAGTGAAGCAATGACTTCCTAATACAATAATTCAGAAAAGCAAAAGCGGACAATCCGTGAAAGAAGACAGGGACTGAGACAAACAACTGAACTGATGTTGATTCTGAAAATGATACCTATCTTGTCGGTGAAGCATTCTGTGACATAACATCAACGAAAACTACATAGAGAGAGAACTTGACAACAGCACAAAACGTGTGTTGGTATTTAGTAGTTTTCTAGTCACACACGCTGTGAAATTCGGGCTACTCCCACATGGAGAGCGCGTCGCCGCTAGTACAGCGCCACTTATTTTTTTGATATGTATATTATACTATATTATAGTCACAGTGTAGATATGCGACGATGATCTACTTACTGGCACAACTTGGTGTGGAGTACTGTGGGGAAATAGTGCCTCTAATATGCAACCAACATGACGAACACAGGTGACTGAACGGCGGACAGACGACCCCACTTCACTGCACAACACACTGATTGGTATATCATAGTAGCTTCTTCCTGAAACACGACCCCTTCTTTACGCGCTCGCTCGCTCTCTCTCTCTCTCTCTCTCTCTCTCTCTCTCTCTCCCTCTCTCTCTCTCTCCCTTTTGTTGTTATTAGTCCCCGAACCGAAGGGAAGCTATTGTTTTTGTCTGGTCCGTCCGTCCGGTATCCGTCCGGTGTCCGTCCGTCCGTCCGGCGTGCCTCCGTCCGTCCGGCTATTCGTCCGTTTTTCTAAAAAAAACCTATTCAGTCTATCATCATCAAATTTGGTATACTAGTTTGCCAAGATGCAAGCTATCCACTGATGTATTTAGTTTTACATTAAGGTCAAGGTCGCGCCAGTTACGGGGTTCAAACCCCGAAACATAATATTATGTAATTGAAAATTGTTGGAGTGCCATGCATAAGCTCTAAGCTTGTTGTGCTCTTCTTATTTAAATTATGTGCTGCTGTATGTGCTTTATTTGATTAAAACTTGTTTAAACCAAACACATAATCGCTAATATCCCGCGAAGTTTTGCATGTATTTCAATGCTGTTTTTTTTACAACATTTCTTGATGAATGGTCTATAGCACAGTTGTCATGAATTTTTCTGTGCGCTCGTGTGCGCATGATCGCGCGCGCTCAAATCACGGGTCCGAACCCCAAGGCTATATATAAAAAAACCTATTCAATTA
This sequence comes from Phymorhynchus buccinoides, assembly GCA_017654935.2. Classification (NCBI taxonomy): domain Eukaryota; kingdom Metazoa; phylum Mollusca; class Gastropoda; order Neogastropoda; family Raphitomidae; genus Phymorhynchus; species Phymorhynchus buccinoides. The sequence continues at coordinate 51,707,700 of CM065698.1, read as the reverse complement.
CGTGCTGTTCTGATGCCTTTTTATGTAGTTACGTGCTGTTTTATTGCGTTTTTATGTATATTTCCTTTTGTAACCCCCTCCCCTCTGACATGGGCAGAAGGATTGGATCAGTAAACTTTGTGATTTGTGATTGTGATATCTCTCTCTCTCTCTCTCTCTCTCTCTCTCTCTCTCTCTCCCCCCTCTCTCTCTCTGTCTCTCCCTCTCTCTCTCTCTTGTTTCAGTTTCTTGATGTTTTCTGAATGTCCCTTGTTGTTATGATATTGTTGTCCCCTACCCCCTTTTCCTCTCCTTTTTTCATGTCTTTTTTCAACTTTCTTTCATTTGGTTTTGGTTTTATATTTTCGAGGGCATGGTGTAAAAAAGCTTATGCTTATCTATTAACCCTCAATAAACTTTCGTATTTGTATTCGTATTCTCTTCGGGTAGCTTACTTTAAAAAAGAAAGAAAGAAGAAAAATACTAAAACTCTGATCCAGAGTGGAGGCATGGTTACTCTATTTGGTAGTGCTTGCATTAGAAACTCTGATCCAGATTGGAAGCATGGTTACTCTATTTGGTAGTGCTTGCATTATAAACTCTGATCCAGAGTGGAAGCATGGTTACTCTATTTGGTAGTGCTTGCATTAGAAACTCTGATCCAGATTGGAAGCATGGTTACTCTATTTGGTAGTGCTTGCATTATAAACTCTGATCCAGAGTGGAAGCATGGTTACTCTATTTGGTAGTGCTTGCATTATAAACTCTGATCCAGATTGGAAGCATGGTTACTCTATTTGGTAGTGCTTGCATTATAAACTCTGATCCAGATTGGAAGCATGGTTACTCTATTTGGTAGTGCTTGCATTATAAACTCTGATCCAGATTGGAAGCATGGTTACTCTATTTGGT
>CM065698.1:51694309-51699309 GCA_017654935.2 Phymorhynchus buccinoides | reverse complement strand
GCTGCACAAACAATACACGATTCATAGAACATCATGGTGCAACTCACTCTATTATGGAAACCTATGAGCGACTCTCAAACTAGGGGGGCATTTACACAGCATCTACATCGCTGAACCAAAGTGATTCGTTGGCTTTTGGGGACCTTCCAAAACGCCAGAATGATGTCCTGAAATGCTTTGATAGTGGGGGACGTAGTCTGAGTAAAGCATCTGCACTATAAACAAATTCTAGTCCTGGTCTTAAGAATAGCAGCTGCCCTCTCTGTTCTGCTATATGGTAGTCATAGTCGGAAACGACAGACTAAAATACACAGATAACGTCACGCATTCACGTGCAGCCTGCCCCCACCCCCCTCTTCATACTGATCAGGTGGCAGTCAGTTGCACTGAGCTAGGAGATAACTTGTAGTTTTCATCATCCTTCCACTGTTTCTCCCTTCATTAGCATTGTCAGCCCACCTAGGCCTATTGCATGGTGACGTGTACAAGGTATTGAATGGCTTGTCTAGCGTCACTATTTAAAATCCCGTGACCCTTCCTCGGCTAACATTGACTCCCACCCCGCACACTTTTCACCACCCACCCCTGTCCCCTGACCCACACACACATGCACGGTGATTTTTGTTAGAACCATCCTCCTTTCCCTTCCCTCCCTCCCTCTACCCTGCCCCTGTCCCCTCCGGTGCAATTCAATTGCGCCTGTTGCAGTCGTCAATTGCGCCCGTTGCAGTCATCAATTGCGCCTGTTGCAGTCGTCAATTGCGCCTGTTGCAGTCATCAATCGCGCCTGTTGCAGTCGTCAATTGCGCCTGTTGCAGTCATCAATCGCGCCTGTTGCAGTCGTCAATTGCGCCTGTTGCAGTCATCAATTGCGCCTGTTGCAGTCGTCAATTGCGCCTGTTGCAGTCATCAAATGCGCCTGTTGCAGTCATCAAATGCATCAGCTAGGGATCAGAACATTACGTGTGTGACAGTTTTTTTATTACCCCACCACGTGGGCAGCCGCAATCCGACTTCGGGTAAACATGGAAGCTTAACTTCTAAGATACGCTAATTGGGGAGATCAGGCACAATATTGATGTACATACGTGGAGAGGCGTAATGGAGTGGTAACCGCCCCCTCACCCACAACTTATCGCTACCATCTGACAGTCACGTGATCACGTGTTAATCACGTGACACAAGACACGGAGTCATGCACATCATTATCATCCTTTGTTCCTCCTCCGAATCGTTGTCATGTTGGAGGGAAGTAGAGGACAGTAAAGAAGGAGGAGTAACTAATGGAAACGAAGCGGGCCCGGGGGTGCTGATTAGATGGGACCCAGAGGCACACACGCCTCACCTGCCCTATCAACACAAGAGCAGCCCTACAACAACCTTGGAAGCCCGTGTTGAGTTATAAATGGTGCAGGCATACAGGGACATTCCATCACAAGACAGACAGACAGACAGACAGAAACTGAGATAGAGACAGACAGACAGAAACTGAGATAGAGATAGACAGAGAGAAACTGAGATAGAGACAGACAGAGAGAAACTGAGATAGAGACAGACAGACAGAAACTGAGATAGAGACAGACAGACAGAAACTGAGATAGAGACAGACAGACAGAAACTGAGATAGAGACAGACAGACAGGAACTGAGATAGAGATAGACAGACAGAGAGAAACTGAGATAGAGACAGACAGACAGAAACTGAGATAGAGATAGACAGAAACTGAGATAGAGACAGACAGACATAAACTGAGATAGAGACAGAGACATACAGACCAACACAGAGACATAGACAGACAGAAATTACACGCAGACAGAGAGAATAACATACACACCAACACAGAGACATACAAAGACAGAGAATTACACGCAGACAGAGCTGGAGGATAACATACACACCAACACAGAGACATACAAAGACAGAGAATTACACGCAGACAGATATGGAGGATAACATACACACCAACACAGAGACATACAAAGACAGAGAATTACACGCAGACAGATATGGAGGATAACATACACACCAACACAGAGACATAGACAGACAGAGAATTACACGCAGACAGAGATGGAGGATAACATACACACCAACACAGAGACATAGACAGACAGAGAATTACACGCAGACAGATATGGAGGATAACATACACACCAACACAGAGACATACAAAGACAGAGAATTACACGCAGACAGATATGGAGGATAACATACACACCAACACAGAGACATAGACAGACAGAGAATTACACGCAGACAGATATGGAGGATAACATACACACCAACACAGAGACATAGACAGACAGAGAATTACACGCAGACAGATATGGAGGATAACATACACACCAACACAGAGACATACAAAGACAGAGAATTACACGCAGACAGATATGGAGGATAACATACACACCAACACAGAGACATAGACAGACAGAGAATTACACGCAGACAGATATGGAGGATAACATACACACCAACACAGAGACATACAAAGACAGAGAATTACACGCAGACAGATATGGAGGATAACATACACACCAACACAGAGACATAGACAGACAGAGAATTACACGCAGACAGAGATGGAGGATAACATACACACCAACACAGAGACATAGACAGACAGAGAATTACACGCAGACAGATATGGAGGATAACATACACACCAACACAGAGACATACAAAGACAGAGAATTACACGCAGACAGATATGGAGGATAACATACACACCAACACAGAGACATACAAAGACAGAGAATTACACGCAGACAGAGATGGAGGATAACATACACACCAACACAGAGACATACAAAGACAGAGAATTACACGCAGACAGAGATGGAGGATAACATACACACCAACACAGAGACATACAAAGACAGAGAATTACACGCAGACAGAGATGGAGGATAACATACACACCAACACAGAGACATAGACAGACAGAGAATTACACGCAGACAGAGATGGAGGATAACATACACACCAACACAGAGACATAGACAGACAGAGAATTACACGCAGACAGAGATGGAGGATAACATACACACCAACACAGAGACATAGACAGACAGAGAATTACACGCAGACAGATATGGAGGATAACATACACACCAACACAGAGACATAGACAGACAGAGAATTACACGCAGACAGAGATGGAGGATAACATACACACCAACACAGAGACATAGACAGACAGAGAATTACACGCAGACAGAGATGGAGGATAACATACACACCAACACAGAGACATACAAAGACAGAGAATTACACGCAGACAGAGATGGAGGATAACATACACACCAACACAGAGACATACAAAGACAGAGAATTACACGCAGACAGATATGGAGGATAACATACACACCAACACAGAGACATAGACAGACAGAGAATTACACGCAGACAGATATGGAGGATAACATACACACCAACACAGAGACATACAAAGACAGAGAATTACACGCAGACAGAGATGGAGGATAACATACACACCAACACAGAGACATACAAAGACAGAGAATTACACGCAGACAGATATGGAGGATAACATACACACCAACACAGAGACATACACAGACAGAGAATTACACGCAGACAGATATGGAGGATAACATACACACCAACACAGAGACATAGACAGACAGAGAATTACACGCAGACAGATATGGAGGATAACATACACACCAACACAGAGACATAGACAGACAGAGAATTACACGCAGACAGAGATGGAGGATAACATACACACCAACACAGAGACATAGACAGACAGAGAATTACACGCAGACAGAGATGGAGGATAACATACACACCAACACAGAGACATACAAAGACAGAGAATTACACGCAGACAGAGATGGAGGATAACATACACACCAACACAGAGACATAGACAGACAGAGAATTACACGCAGACAGATATGGAGGCAACCAATGGAGAGAAAGAAAAGACAAGTCAGACCAAAAGGAATAGAAGGGAGCTAAGCAAGGGAGGGAGATGCTGACAGGCCAGTGAAGTAAAACACTAGTGTGTGCTGAAGCAGAAAGACTGAACGCATGAGCTGCAACATTGCTGCACTTAGCTAGGTCGCCCATTTCTCGTTACATTTCGTCTAACTGCAGTTCACCGGTGCCCAGTTTCGTTGCATTTCGTCTAACTGCAGTTCACCGGTGCCCAGTTTCGTTGCATTTCGTCTAACTGCAGTTCACCGGTGCCCAGTTTCGTTGCATTTCGTCTAACTGCAGTTCACCGGTGCCCATTTCTCGTTGCATTTCGTCTAACTGCAGTTCACCGGTGCACAGTGTCGTTGCATTTCATCTAACGACTTTGTTAACACTTAGGCAACTAACTACTTTGTTAACATCGCTTAGGCAACTAACGACTTTGTTAAAATCACTTAGGCAACTAATTACTTTGTTAAAATCACTTAGGCAACTAATTACTTTGTTAACATCTTAGGCAACTAATTACTTTGTTAAATCGCTTAGGCAACTCTTTGTTACCCTAGGCATCTAATTACTTCGTTGCATTTCGTCTAACTGCAGTTCACCGGTGCCCAGTTTCTTTCGTTGCATTTCGTCTAACTGCAGTTCACCGGTGTGCCGTCAGTTCACCTGTCGTTGTTGCATTTCGTCTAACTGCAGTTCACCGGTGCCCAGTTTCGTTGCATTTCGTCTAACTGCAGTTCACCGGTGCCCAGTTTCGTTGCATTTCGTCTAACTGCAGTTCACCGGTGCCCAGTGTCGTTGCATTTCATCTAACGACTTTGTTAACACTTAGGCAACTAACTACTTTGTTAACATTTCGTTAGGCAATTTCGTTGCTAAACTGCAACTAATTACTTTGTTCACCGGTGCCCAGTTAGGCAACTAATTACTTTGTTAAAATCACCTAGTTAATTACTTCGTTGCATTTCGTCTAACTGCAGTTCACCGGTGCCCAGTGTCGTTGCATTTCGTCTAACTGCAGTTCACCGGTGCCCAGTTTCGTTGCA
>CM065698.1:51686809-51689309 GCA_017654935.2 Phymorhynchus buccinoides | reverse complement strand
CTCTCTCTCTCTCTCTGTGCTGTCTCCCCCTCTCTCTCTCTCTTGCTTTCTTTCGCCCACCCCCGAAACATCCACCTCAGCCTAATCTGACACACTACATGCCTGATGGTTTATGAAGAAGACACCATGTTTTTAGTTCCCGAGCCAAAGGTTCGGGGAGCTATTGTTTTTGTCTGATCCGTCCGTCCGGTGTCCGTCCGGTGTCCGTCCGGTGTCCGTCCGTCCGTCCGGCGTGCCTCCGTCCGGCTATTCGTCCGTTTTTCTCAAAAACTATTCAGTCTATCATCATCAAATTTGGTATACTAGTTTGCCAAGATGCAAGCTATCGAGTGATGTATTTGGTTTTGCATTAAGGTCAAGGTCGCGCCAGTTACGGGGTTCAAACCCCGAAACACATAATCGCTAATATCTCGCGAAGTTTTGCATGTATTTTAATGCAGTTTTTTCACAACATTTCTTGATGAATGGTCTATAACACAGTTGTCATGAATTTGTCTGTGCGCGCGTGTGCGCATGATCGCGCGCGCTCAAATCACGGGTCCGAACCCCAAGGCTATATATATAAATTAAAAAATTCAGTTACGTGCTGTTTTTATGTAGTTACGTGCTGTTTTGATGCGTTTGTATGTATGTGTACAGCCGACACATTCCGATTTCGGCCGCTCGGGGTTGCACTTGTTTACTTCTTTTTTAAAAGAAAATGTAAACTACTGGCAAAACAACTAATTCACGACAGGTCTCCGACTACAACGCTAAACACAACGTTATGCGGATGACGGAAATGTATCAATAAAGTCAATCAAGGGTGTGGGGAAGGGACTCTTCTTCTTCTGCGTTCCCAGGCCATATGGCCATAATGGGTAAGGTGCATATGTGCCCGGTTTTCAGTTTTCACTGGTCTCCCCGCTGCGTACATCCGACACATTCCGATTTCGGAGGAGCTCAAAGGAGAAACATTATTTGGAAGATTGTTTTGAAAAAAACAGGAGGAGAATGGACCAATAAGTCAGAAAGATAGTAGATGACAGAAAGCAAAGGAAAAAGGCAGAGTCAAAGAGAGTGGCAGATTAGAGGAAGTTACAAGCACAGAACTTCCAGAAGGTGGGGGAACTATTTTTTACGAATGACCCCCCGGTATCCCCACGGGGAGAGAAGGGATATAATATGTGACCCCCCGGTATCCCCACGGGGAGGGAATAGATATAATATGCTATCTTCAACCATTGCCCATCATACTTCATAGGCAGACTAATAAGAGTTTTATAAGTAGGTAGGCTCAGTGTTTAGCAGTGTGTGTGCTTCAAGACACTGCTTCAACATGTAGTGAAACGCAGGTGGAGGGAGTTGATTAATAGAGAGTCCCCCCCCCCCCCCCCCTATTCATTTCACTATGTTCTCCTCACTATTTCAATCTTTACTTCAAACTGATTTTCAAAAAGGCATTTCAGTTAATAAAGCGATACTAATCTGCATTCAACAAGTAGGGTTACTGTTATGAAGCATCCTTTCACGGCTCAACGAGCAGGCCATTGCCGCTAATGTGGACTGGGGTTAATGAGCAGGCCATTGCCGTTAGTGAGGACTGGAGTTAATGAGCAGGCCATTGCCGCTAATGTGGACTGGAGTTAATGAGCAGGCCATTGCCGTTAGTGAGGACTGGAGTTAATGAGCAGGCCATTGCCGCTAATGTGGACTGGAGTTAATGAGCAGGCCATTGCCGTTAATGAGGACTGGAGTTAATGAGCAGGCCATTGCCGCTAATGTGGACTGGAGTTAATGAGCAGGCCATTGCCGTTAGTGAGGACTGGAGTTAATGAGCAGGCCATTGCCGCTAATGTGGACTGGAGTTAATGAGCAGGCCATTGCCGTTAATGAGGACTGGAGTTAACGAGCAGGCCATTGCCGTTAATGGGGACTGGAGTTAATGAGCAGGCCATTGCCGCTAATGGGGACTGGAGTTAACGAGCAGGCCATTGCCGTTAATGAGGACTGGAGTTAATGAGCAGGCCATTGCCGTTAGTGAGGACTAGAGTTAACGAGCAGGCCATTGCCGTTAATGAGGACTGGAGTTAATGAGCAGGCCATTGCCGCTAATGAGGACTGGAGTTAATGAGCAGGCCATTGCCGTTGTGACGAGGTAATTGGTTAAAAGGCTAAGTCCCTAGGGAAGACTTTTAGTGTGCTAAATATTCAAGTAGAAAATTTGCCTTTAGCCCACTTCTCTAGGGTATGGGAGATGAGCAACTTTCCCGGCCCCTTTTCATCTAATAAATTTATATTTGTGCCCGGGTTCTGGCTCGTATGATTGTAAGAAATACAAGTGGTTGATTTGCTTTTAATGGCAGACAGAGAGAAGTAGGGTTTTACATGAAATTACAAGACGCCCACTCTCATCAGTCTGACCAAAGGGTTCAGGATTATTTGACACTTGTATTTTATTTACTCACAAAATCTGCATAAGATTATGCAACAATAATAATAAAGCAGCTCAATGGCGCCA
>CM065698.1:51679309-51681809 GCA_017654935.2 Phymorhynchus buccinoides | reverse complement strand
CATTCTATCACAACAAATCATTAATATATTTAATTGATTCTGGAGTCCACTAGGTGTGGTAGATAACAATGCAATATCGTCTGCAAAAAGTAAAATGAACAATTCCATAATATCTGGAAATAACTGAACTCCGTGTTTTCCATCTCTATTAGTATGGTTTGCTAATTGGTTAATGAAGAGTGAAAATAAAATTGGACTTAATACACACCCTTGTCTAACTCCAACAGGAGTTTCAAACAAATCTGTAAGCTCATTATTTACACGGACGCATGCTAATAAGGAAGAATACATTGCTCTGAGAGAAGCAAGAAACTTACCTTTCACACCATTGTTTTTAATGCATTGTAAAAGTTTCTGATGTTGGACAGAATCAAAAGCTTTTTTGAAGTCAACAAAAGCTACATATAATTTTCTACCTTTTCTAGATAAACACTTCTGTATTACTGCATTCAAAGTAAATATATGATCAATTGTTGAATGTTTTCTGCGAAAACCCGCTTGGCATTCTGAAATTAAATCATTATTTTCCAACCAGTTATATAATCTTGTATTTAGTATCGAAGTATAACATTTAGATATAATGCTTAAAAGTGAAATCCCCCTGTAGTTGTCAACATTTTCTGGATCACCCTTTTTGTAGATAGGAATAATGATAGCTTTAGCCCACTCCTGAGGATAGATTCCTTTCTCAAAAATTTGGTTAAATAATTTAGTTAGGAAACTTAAAACACTCCTGCCCCCAGTTTTAAGCATTTCTGCGGATATGTCATCTAATCCTGTGGCTTTACCAGCATTTAGTTTTCCTATAGCCTGGCTTACTTCCGTTTCTGATATATTCTGACAAGCAGAGAGAGAGACAGAGAGACTCGTTGACACTGGCACAACGCAGGTTTAGCAGGCTTGCATGCACACACATACATAGACATATACACCATCATACAAGCGCATGCGCACGCACACATTCTATCCTGCTTGAAACTACTTTCTTCCTTCACTCCTTCACTACACTCTTTACTACTACTACTACTACTACTACTACTACTACTACTACCACTACTACTACTACTACTACTACTACTACTACTACTACTACTAATAATAATAATAATAATAATGATTTTTTTGCATAGCGCAACACCTCTCAGTTAAACTGGAGCTCTTTGCGCTTTACAGATGATTAAAATAAGATACATAAATAAGCACCACTAAAGTAATACACAAAAGCTACAATAAATACTATCATTAATACAGTACATCCGTAGGCATAAACACATATGATATAGACATCCAATATAGCCTCCCGCCCCTCTCCGTCTTTCCAATCTTCTCCCTTTGCCTTCTACTGTCTTCATTCTGACTTCTCCCCTCTCCCAGGAGCGGATTGTGCTGGTCACGAAAGGGGGTTTCCAGCAGAATTTAAACAGTTTAGTATTTCAAAATATGGCCACAGATGAACTATATAGTGTGCGCGAGTGTGCTTGACCCCCCCCCCCCCCCCCCCCCCACCCCCCCGTTTAAAAAAAAGCAATCAAAGGAGGGTGGGGGTCCGTGCAACCAGGAATCCCCCCGTAACCCCCCCCCCCCCCCCCCCTCTCTTTTCCCAACAGCCCATTGTGGGTGCAGTGAAGCGTCATACCAGTTTCTCCCACGAGCTGACATCACAGCCACAGACCATGGACAGCGATGGAGAGGAAACGGACAGTGCCAAGCATTCTCTGTTCTGTCTGTCTGATCTGTCAGTGAAGTTCCGTCTGTACTCTGTCTCAGTCTGTTTCCCCATCAGAGCTCATAACAGTCACAAAGCATGGACAGCGATGGAGCGGAAACGGACAGTGCCAACAGCATTCTCTGTCTGTCTGTCTGATGGTCTGTTCCGCCTGTCTGTTCTGTTCGTCTGTCTGTTGTTTCCCCATCAGAGCTCATAACAGTCACAAAGCATGGACAGAGATGGAGCTGTCTGTCTCTGTCTCAGTCTGTTTCCCCATCAGAGCTCATAACAGTCACAAAGCATGGACAGAGATGGAGCGGAAACGGACAGTGCCAACAGCATTCTCTGTCTGTCTGTCTGATCTGTCTGTTCTGTTTGTCTGTCTCTGTCTCAGTCTGTTTCCCCATCAGAGCTCATAACAGTCACAAAGCATGGACAGAGATGGAGCGGAAACGGACAGTGCCAACAGCATTCTCTGTCTGTCTGTCTGATTTGTTTGTTCTGTTTGTCTGTCTCTGTCTCAGTCTGTTTCCCCATCAGAGCTCATAACAGTCACAAAGCATGGACAGAGATGGAGCGGAAACGGACAATGCCAACAGCATTCTCTGTCTGTCTGTCTGATCTGTTTGTTCTGTTTGTCTGTCTCTGTCTCAGTCTGTTTCCCCATCAGAGCTCATAACAGTCACAAAGCATGGACAGAGATGGAGCGGAAACGGACAGTGCCAACAGCATTCTCTGTCTGTCTGTCTGATTTGTCTGTTCTGTTTGTCTGTCTCTGTCTCAGTCTGTTTC
>CM065698.1:51661641-51674141 GCA_017654935.2 Phymorhynchus buccinoides | reverse complement strand
TCATGTAGACCGCAATACACGAATCAAATGAAATGTCCGAAACAAAAATAAGATATGTTATCAGATTCCTGTACGGGAGACTACAAACATAGTGAACATAAGTATTTTATCAGATTTATTTGGACACGAAAATTTCACGTCAATCCTGCCTCACAAATGTGAAAATCGGATCGTAGTGACTCGAATCGTGTGCAGTGTAGCCGGCCCTTAAAGACACTGACCCACCACGATTAAGTCCCTTGGTTGGGTTTCTGGGTAGCTGTGACACACATACAAATGCCCCTATTTCAAATTGAGGCTGCTCTTTAAAATCATGTTTATTTTCAATTTGGGGGCATTTGTATGGGAGTCAAACTTGGTCAAAACAAGATTTCGTACCAGCTATAAGAGGGAAAACACGTGAATCCCGTGGTTTTGACACGTGATCTGGTGGGTCTTTAAGATGTGCAATATGCGCGAGCACGCGCGCGCACGTGCGTACACGCTCATCAAACAGATAGCATCAGCCATTGGTCACGGCACGTCACGCTTCACGTGACCTTACGGGAGAAGAGGTAAGGTTTCCGATGGATCGATCGCTCATTACTGCCAGTGAACTTTATAGTTTCTCCTCAACAGTACTACTGGAAGGTTAAATGGGGGGGCGTGGGATTGGGTTGGAAGGGGGGGGGGGGGGGGGTTCTACAATCATCTGTCTCTGAACTCAAGTGTCATCTAAAATTGGACCATGTTCTGAGTTTTGATTTTTTTTAAAAATCAGTTTTGTTTAGAAGAAAAGGGAGTTTCCTTACTAAACAAAAAGAGCACGTTTCGTTTGTCTCCCCTCCCCCTCTCTCTCTCTCACTCTCTCTCTCTCTATCACACCGTCTCTCTCTCTCTCTATCACACGTCTCTCTCTCTCTCTATCACACGTCTCTCTCTCTCTCTCTCTCTCTCTATCACACGTCTCTCTCTCTCTCTCTCTCACACGTCTCTCTCTCTCTCTATCACACGTCTCTCTCTCTCTCTCTCTCTCTCTCTCTCTCTCTCTCTCTCTCTCTCTCTCTCTCTCTGTCTCTCTCTCGTCTCTCTCTCTCTCTCTCTCTCTCTCTCTCTCTCTCTCTCTCTCTCTCTCTCTCTATCACACGTCTCTCTCTCTCTCTCTCTCTCTCTCTCTCTGTCTCTCTCTCTCTCCTCTCTCTCTCTCATATCTCTCTCTCTCTCTCTCTCTCCAGAGGGCTGGATGCTCTCTCTCTCTCTCTCTCTCTCTCTCTCTCTCTCTCTCTCTCTCTCTCTCTCTCTCTCTCTCTCTCTCTCTCTCTCTCTGCCGAGGGATAAGTGTCAGCATTGCAGCAGCTGGTACATCTGACGACAATGCTAGTAACAACGTTCTCCACCTTCTTTTTTCATACAAAACACCTGTATGCATAGCGAGTGTGTGCGCGCAAGCGCAAGTGCATGTGTCTGTGTACATGTCAAGTCAAGTCAAAATTATCTTTATTGAGGATTAAATAGTAAGCTCAAAAAGCAGCCTGCCCTCATAATTGTGTGTGGGGGTGGTGGGGTGGGGTGGTGGTGCGTGTATATGTTCATGGGTTTGTGTGTGCGTGGTGTTTGTTTTGTGTTTTTGTTTGTGTGCGTGTGCGTGTGTGTGTGCGTGTGTGTGTGCGTGTGCGTGAGTGTGTGTGTGTGTGTTGTGCGTGTTGTGTGTATGTGTGTGTGTGAGTGAGAGAGAGAGAGAAGAGAGAGGAGAGAGAGAGAGAGAGAGAGAGAGAGAGAGAGAGAGGAGAGAGAGAGAGAGGAGAGAGAGAGAGAGAGAGAGAGAGAGAGAGAGAGAGAGAGAGAGATAGAGAGAGACAGAGAAGGGGAAGGTTTCGTTTAACGTCGCGTATCGGCTTCGCCATGTACGACGGGCTGAACAAACCAACCAGGCTATAAACAAAAATTTATGTTCCTGAATCACTGTCTTAGCCAAAAGGCCGAGAAGCGATCATAATTCATTTTTGAGAGAGAGAGGCACATATAGGGCCTCTAGTATTTAAGACGCGATTTAGCACGTGCGGGCACATACACACACACACGCACGCAACGCGCACGCACGCAGGACGCAACAGCACGCACGCACGCACACGCACGCACAGCACACACACATACACACGGCACATACACACACACGCACACACACACACACGGCACGACACACGAACATACACACACGCACACGCACAAACGCACACGCACACGACACGCACACACACACACACACACGCGCGCGCACGCGCGCACGCACACACACAGGCGCACACACGCACGCACGCACGCACACGCACACACACACACACACACACACAAAAGACACACACACACACACACACACACAGCACACGCACACACACACACACACACACACGCACACGGCACGGCACGCACGCACGCACGCGCACGCACACGCACACGCACACGCGCACACACACACGCACACACACACACACACACAGGGGTTAACAATACCTATACGGCAAATCAACCGACAAAGGCGCATTGTCTCCGGGTTCGTTGTAGTAGTGACAATGGCCAAACATTCGTGTCCCTGTACAATGTTCAAGGATAAGACGAAATGTAATCCCTTTAAATCAACATCCTCCATTTTCCTCTCCTTCTCTCCCCCCCCCCCCCCCTTTCCCTCCCCTTATAAACCCTTTCGTACAGGCTAACGTTTTCTTTTTAGTCCCCGAGCCGAAGGTTCGGGGGACTATTGTTTTTGTCTGGTCCGTCCGTCCGTCCGGTGTCCGTCCGTCCGTCCGGTGTCCGTCCGTCCGTCCGTCCGTGTCCGACTCCGTCCGCCCGGCGTGCCGTCCGTCCGTCCGGCTATTCGTCCGTTTTTTCTCAAAAACTATTCAGTCTATCATCATCAAATTTGGTATACTAGTTTGCCAAGATGCAAGCTATCCACTGATGTATTTAGTTTTACATTAAGGTCAAGGTCGCGCCAGTTACGGGGTTCACACCCCGAAACACATAATCGCTAATATCTCGCGAAGTTTTGCATGTATTTTAATGCAGGTTTTTTTCACATTTCTTAATGAATGGTCTACAACACAACTTGTATAGCGCACATTCCAGGTTAGCTGCTCATGGCGCTTTACACAAAAAAAAATACATTTAATCAAATCAAATCAATACGGGTGCCGCACGCACACAGGCACACATATATGACGAACACAGCTATATCACTTACACGCGCATGCACACATGCATACAGTACATACATACATTACGTACTACGTTCTTACATACGGTACATACACACACACACAAACGACACACATCCGACACATTTTAGGAGTACGTGCTAAGCACTATGCCAGCGCGCGATGCTGCGAGGGACTTTGCAGCCGCTCCAACTTTGCCTTGTTCTTCATTTTTTTAGATACAGACAAAGCTGCATTTCTCAAAGCCGATCATGGTGGACAGTGCTATTCTGACGCACAATGGGTTTTCAGGGGATTTGAAAACGACAGGGAGTGGGAATGTCTGAGAGTCATGAGGGAGTCACGTTAAATAGCTTCCGTCTGAAAAGTAAAGGATCTCTCGCCATTTTTCGTCTTAAGTGAGGGAGGCTGTAGTACGACAATCAATAGAAGAATGAATTTCACGAGAATGGAATGTAAGTATAACGTAGATCATACATCCACAGTAGGAGCACGGCCAGACATGACAGCGGTAAGTCACATTTTAATACCTGATCCTAAGAGAAATTGGCAATAGTGCAGATAGGCCTGAAGGGGAGTAACATGTTCAAACTTGGAGGCTCTTAAGCGATTAGTCGTGCAGCATATTTTGGATTCTTTGAAGTTCAGAAGCTACACACAAGGCCAGCAAGAAGAGAACAATACTATTCTCGAGAGAAGCAAATCACAGACCAAGGTTTTAGTGGCACAGTGTAGCAAGGTCGCGCCAGGGGGGGGGGGTACGGGGTGGGGAACTCTGACTCACACTAATCTTAACGAAGCTCTAGGCGAGATCTGCAGATATTAGACACATGCTGCTGAAGGGAGAGACATTTCTTGATGAATGGTCTATAACACAGTTGTCATGAATTTTTCTGTGCGCGCGTGTGCGCATGATCGCGCGCGCTCAAATCACGGGTCCGAACCCCAAGGCTATATATTATTAAAACTAATCAGTTACGTGCTGTTTTGATGCGTTTTTATGTAGTTACGTGCTGTTTTGATGCGTTTTTTATGGATGTGTACAGCCGACACATTCCGATTTCGGAGGCTATGCTGGCGATTGCTGCGAGAGGGACTTTGCAGCCGCTCGAAGTTGCACTTGTTCTCCTTTTTTTATACAGACAAAGATGCACTAAAGCCGGCGCTACACACTGACGCACAATGGTACGGGGATGCGATACGACTGGGTCACGTGAGTCATGATTCACGTCAAATACTTCCGTCTAAAAGTAATTCTGCCATTTTCTCTCACTCTACTCCAGTAGACACAATACATGAATTTCACGTGAATCATGTCTCTTAACGCACACATACTCCACAATGAACACGGCCATCATTTGACGGTAGTCACATTTTAATACCTGATTTAAGAGAAATGGAATACAATAGGCCTGATTAAAACCATTCTTCTATGCTCACAGCGAAAGCATGTATATATCATTCATGAACACACACACACACACACACACACACACACACTCACGCGCGCACGCGCGCACGCGCGCACACACGCTCGCTCTCTCTCTCTCTCTCTCCTCTCTCTCTCTCTCTCTCTCTCTCTCTCTCTCTCTCTCTCTCTCTCAAACACACACGCATACACTCACATTCTCACATACACATATACACACGTAAACGCATACATTTAAACAAACATACAGGCCAATACATAGGCTTACACGCATTGTAAACGTTTCAGCACAGTCTGACAGCCGTGAGGCTATCGTTCTAACAGACGTGATAGTTTAGTCTTTATGACGTCACCGGTACGCAGCTGCCAAAGATAAAAGATTACGACAGTCGTGGCGTTCCCGATTATGATATATGATATGATAATGATATAAGATATGATATTATATGATATTATATGATATGATATATGATATGATATTATATATCGGCACACACACACAAAACGATGGCTACTTAGCACTCCATAAATAATGCTTTTGAAGTGATTATCTATTACATTTTTAAACGCATTCAATGGTTTTGCATTAATTTACTGCCTCGTTAGTTCATTCCATGCATTAATTATCCGGTTAGTAAAGAAAGTTTATGCCAATTTCTTGTTAGTAGTTTTCTTAAAGAGTTTGTAGTTATGTCGGCGGGTTCTATCCTCCACACATATTAGTATTTGTTGTTGTAGTATGATCATAGAGGCCATGCAGAACTCTATACACCTCAACGAGATCTTCTATCCTCCACACATAGTATTTGTTGTTGTAGTATAGAGGCCATGCAGAACTCTATACACCTCAACGAGATCCCCTCGTCTATCCTCCACACATATTAGTATTTGTTGTTGTAGTATGATCATAGAGGCCATGCAGAACTCTATACACCTCAACGAGATCTTCTATCCTCCACACATAGTATTTGTTGTTGTAGTATGATCATAGAGGCCATGCAGAACTCTATACACCTCAGCGAGATCCCCTCGTCTATCCTCCACACATATTAGTATTTGTTGTTGTAGTATGATCATAGAGGCCATGCAGAACTCTATACACCTCAACGAGATCCCCTCTTCTATCCTCCACACATAGTATTTGTTGTTGTAGTATGATCATAGAGGCCATGCAGAACTCTATACACCTCAGCGAGATCCCCTCGTCTATCCTCCACACATATTAGTATTTGTTGTTGTAGTATGATCATAGAGGCCATGCAGAACTCTATACACCTCAACGAGATCCCCTCTTCTATCCTCCACACATAGTATTTGTTGTTGTAGTATGATCATAGAGGCCATGCAGAACTCTATACACCTCAGCGAGATCCCCTCGTCTATCCTCCACACATATTAGTATTTGTTGTTGTAGTATGATCATAGAGGCCATGCAGAACTCTATACACCTCAACGAGATCCCCTCTTCTATCCTCCACACATATTAGTATTTGTTGTTGTAGTATGATCATAGAGGCCATGCAGAACTCTATACACCTCAACGAGATCTTCTATCCTCCACACATATTAGTATTTGTTGTTGTAGTACTGATCATAGAGGCCATGCAGAACTCTATACACCTCAACGAGATCCCCTCGTCTATCCTCCACACATATTAGTATTTGTTGTTGTAGTATGATCATAGAGGCCATGCAGAACTCTATACACCTCAACGAGATCCCCTCGTCTATCCTCCACACATAGTATTTGTTGTTGTAGTATGATCATAGAGGCCATGCAGAACTCTATACACCTCAACGAGATCTTCTATCCTCCAAACTCGGCCATTTCAATGACTGTACTCTTTCTTCATAACAGACTCATGTTGCAGGTTCCCTGAATTGTCTGTGAAAATCTACCCCCTCAGCCTCTATAAGATCAATATGTTTTCGTGGGTGTGGACACCACACCGGGGTTCCAAAGAGTAAGCTTAATCTGACAAAACATAGACACATACACACATGAAACATTAGAGAGAGAGAGAGAGAGAGAGAGAGAGAGAGAGAGAGAGAGAGAGAGAGAGAGGGAGAGAGAGAGAGAGAGAGAGAGAGAGAGTCGTAGAGAGAGACCGGACAGAAGAGATAGAGGTAAGAGAGAGAGAGAGAGAGAGAGAGAGAGAGACAGGAGAGAGGAGATAGAGAGAGAGAGAGAGTTCAAACTTCAAATACTTTATTTTACAAGGATAAGAATTTAGGCTGGGCCTAGTCTTAGAGAGAGAGGGAGACAGACAGAGAGAGAGAGAGGTAGAGAGAGAAACAGAGAGACACAGACAAACATAGAGTGTCAGACAGAGTTAGAGAGACAGTGACATACACAGAAAGAGGGGGGGGGGGGGGGGAGAGACAGAGACAGGGTGGGGGGGGGGGGACGGGGGGGGGGGGGGGGGGGGGGGGGGGGGGGGGGGGGGGGGGGGGGGGGGGGGGGGGGGGGGAGGAACAGAAACATATATACTGAGAGAAACTAAGAAAGACAGACAGTCAGAGACACAGCGTCAGACAGAGACAGAGCGAGCACGCGCACAAACGCTAAATTACTTCTTTCGAAAATGGTACACAGTAATATTCTGAAATCGAAACTAACCTCGTCGTCCAAGCTTCCGTAATAAAATGGGCGAAGGACTCATCACTGAAAACAATAGTTGAGTTACTCCAACTTGTCCAAGCGTTCCCCCACTGCCATTCATAACAGAATAGATATTGCTCCAAAATCCCATGGAAAAATAAGAACACGTCTGTCTAATCTTCATCGTCTTCTTTATTATGACGTCCAACTTCATCGTTTTGAAGATGTTCACTCATAATCAACAAAAATAAAT
Organism: Phymorhynchus buccinoides; assembly: GCA_017654935.2. Classification (NCBI taxonomy): domain Eukaryota; kingdom Metazoa; phylum Mollusca; class Gastropoda; order Neogastropoda; family Raphitomidae; genus Phymorhynchus; species Phymorhynchus buccinoides. Next base: position 51,666,666 of record CM065698.1, on the reverse strand, counting down.
ATCCGAACAAACATAGTGAGTGTTTACCAAACTTCTACATTTCCTTCGTATCACGACTTCCCTTTGGCAGCGTGTCGTCTGCTACGAGCGAAGCACACCTTCAGCTACTGGCGCGTATCCAGACTAGAGAGAGAGAGAAATAGTCCTTCACCGTTACTTCAAATTATCGCCACTTGCGATTGTACGTTCGCTCAAAAAATAAAGAACGTGAAAAGAGAAATTTTTTATGGAAATTGTTCAAAGAAAAATGCTTGAAACTTCACTCTTTCTCGGCACTCTTGTCTCAGGTAGAAGGTCTGAATACGCCATACGGCCAAGTGTTGTGTCGTTATTAGAAACTATGTCGTTCAGAATGCACACTTTAATTATAGAAGGTTTAGCAAGTCGGACTGCTGTTGAAAGATACATTTTGAATGCACATGAACAAATGGCAAACTTGTACTTTAGTAATAGACTCCCCCCCCCCCCCCCCCCCCCCCCCCCCCCCCATGTTATGACCCTCACATGTTATCTCAATATCTGTTTCTTCCAAGTTTATGAACATAATCCTAGGCTAATCCAAACCGGTTGCTTTTCAAAATTGCAGAATGGCAGAATGTTGCTTCTTAGTGGAAATGTCCAACGCACAATCCTAAGAGGAGTGGGGGTGGGGGAAGTAAAGTTGGAGGCAACCAACGTATGGTAATTGTAAAAACAAACAATCTACAAACGTACTTTGTTGCGGCCTTGATCAAACAAATTGGGGCTAAAAAAGATAGTCATACTATTTTTCAATATTTAATTTCACTATTTTCTGTTTTCAATATTTAGTACATTTATGTCTTTCACTTTTGTTGTGGTTTGTTTGTGTCCACTAGTGCAACGTGTTGTGAACGACCACACAGAACCACTGCAACTTTATATGGATTCTTTGATTATGAAGTTGTTTTATCACTGAGATGATCAGATGGTTCCCTCTATTATTATTATTATTATTATTTATTGTTATTATTATTACGTTATTATAATAATAATAATAATAATAATAATAATGCGGGGGCGGGCGGAGGGGTGGGGTGGGTGGGGGGTGGGGTAGTATGAGAAAATGCCTTTTGCGTGGAAAACGCTATTTGTAATGGCTTGGATTATAGGGGGGGAGTGTGAAGGGGGGGGGGGGGGGGGGGAGACGTAAATGTAGTTATCGTGATTTCGTTTCGTGTTGTTCCTTATGATAAGTGCGTTGTTTTGTTGTTTGGTATTGTTTGTGGCTCAAAGCCACAAACCTATAACTCACTTTGTCGGCCTGTCTGTCGGTCGGTCTGTCGGTCCAAAATTGTCGCACATATTGACAAAATTGTCGCACATATTGTAAAAGAGAAAAAAATACTTGGGCAAAAAGTAACATTTCAGTTGTCATATCTACAGTCCTTAGGTATGGAAAGAATTGTATACTGAACAGAGCACATGAATCTTCATTTTAAAGCGTACAAAATAATAAACATACGTAATACAGACACTGCAACAGACACGACGAGTATGCGGTGCTTCTTTCGATGAGTATTGTTTTAAATGTTTTCCAAAAGATATAAAAAGTTACGAAATGGTGCAGAGATAACATTCTGGTTTACAGATTGAAATTATTGAAAAGCCAGGAGAGGCGACTCAGTGTATGTAATGATTGGAGTGGTAAAAATAGACCGCTGCCACAAACAATTGCGAATCCGCGCTTGTTTGCTCATATCTTTAGCTTCTTTGTGAAGCGCTTAGAGCCCCGTAAGGAGAATAAGCGCTATATAAATTGTCATTATTATTATCATTATTATGACAGGCAACTGTGTGACCGATGGCCGACGACAAAGCATTGGATTGTTTGATTTCCCTTTGATGCTGACTCCTCACGGTAAGGACATCGCAGTGCACTGTGAACTCCACACCCCGGTGCCCGGTGCATTGTGACCTCACCATGTGCACACTGTAAAGCCGTCCGTTTCTCCTCAGGCATGTGTAAACATCACAGAGCAGGGGCGTAGCAGCCAGCTCAGGCCCTCAGGCCAGAGCCTAACCACTTTTTTTTACAACAAACCGAAACAGACTGCAACGTCACTCGCCGAAATATCCAGTAGTTTTGTTTTGGCTCTTGTGAATAAAATAACGTCACTTTAGGCCTACACTTGTCGTGTAGTTGTTTTTGTATCTTAAAACTAAACAAAAAACCTGCTCGCTTTTTGGATGTGGATTCTTCCAAACGTCACTTCACCATGACTATTAAAGACATGATAATATATTATTAGAAGGTAATAGTTATGTGTCGTAAGCTTGCAAGCCAGACTAATCAGAATGGAAAAGAATAGTCAGCTTTGGCATTGGTCTAAATCCTCGCATCATGATGAAAGTGATGTGTTTTGCTTCGTCACACCTACAGCATAGAGTTGCACATGGCCTGACATCAGTGACACGTGATTTCAAACATTGGTGTTTTACTGAGATATGAAGGTAAGAGTAAGAGTAATACAAGTTAGATCCACTGAATCCTTTAAGTGTTAGGTAGGTTTATTGGGAAACAGAGCCTGACCACTTTTACAGGGCGTGCTACGCCCCTGGAGAGAGAGAGAGAGAGAGAGAGAGAGAGAGAGAGAGAGAGAGAGAGAGAGAGAGAGAGAGAGAGAGAGAGAGAGAGAGAGTTCAAACTGAACGTAATTATAACAATAAAAATTATGCTAAAAGTTCGACACAGACACAAAGTAGAAGACAAGGGGAACAAACACTGCAAAAACCAGTTGGGCGATGATGTTCTTGTGAGCTGCATTTAACTCCCTTGGTTTGCGTTTGACAGACTATTCTGGGATACATGAGAGGGCGGATTACAAACAGGGCGGGGTCTGGGGGCCGGTGTAGGCCCACACTGGGGTCCAGGGGCAACGTCCCTGGTGGGGGTCAGGGGGCAACGTCCCTGATGGGGTCCAGGGGCAACGTCCCTGATGGGGGTCAGGGGGCAACGATGGGGGTCAGGGGCGTAACGCCCTGGTGGGGGTCAGGGGGCAACGTCCCTGATGGGCTCCAGGGGCAACGTCCCTGATGGGGTCCAGGGGGCAACGTCCCTGATGGGGGTCAGGGGGCAACGTCCCTGGTGGTGGTCAGGGGCAACGTCCCTGGTGGGGTCCAGGGGGCAACGTCCCTGATGGGGCTCAGGGGGCAACGTCCCTGATGGGGGTCAGGGGCAACGTCCCTGATGGGGTCCAGGGGCAACGTCCCTGATGGGGGTCAGGGGGCAACGTCCCTGATGGGGGTCAGGGGGCAACGTCCCTGATGGGGGTCAGGGGGCAACGTCCCTGATGGGGGTCAGGGGGCAACGTCCCTGATGGGGGTCAGGGGGCAACGTCCCTGATGGGGGTCAGGGGGCAACGTCCCTGATGGGGTCAGGGGGCAACGTCCCTGATGGGGGTCAGGGGGCAACGTCCCTGGTGGGGGTCAGGGGGCAACGTCCCTGGTGGGGGTCAGGGGGCAACGTCCCTGATGGGGGTCAGGGGGCAACGTCCCTGGTGGGGGTCAGGGGGCAACGTCCCTGGTGGGGGTCAGGGGGCAACGTCCCTGATGGGGGTCAGGGGGCAACGTCCCTGATGGGGGTCAGGGGGGCAACGTCCCTGATGGGGGTCAGGGGGCAACGTTGCCCTGATGGGGGTCAGGGGGCAACGTCCCTGATGGGGGTCAGGGGGCAACGTCCCTGGTGGGGGTCAGGGGGCAACGTCCCTGATGGGGGTCAGGGGGGCAACGTCCCTGATGGGGGGGGGCAACGTCAGGGGGCAACGTCCCTGATGGGGGTCAGGGGCAACGTCCCTGATGGGGGTCAGGGGGCAACGTCCCTGATGGGGGTCAGGGGGCAACGTCCCTGGTGGGGGTCAGGGGGCAACGTCCCTGGTGGGGGTCAGGGGGCAACGTCCCTGATGGGGGTCAGGGGGCAACGTCCCTGATGGGGGTCAGGGGGCAACGTCCCTGATGGGGGTCAGGGGGCAACGTCCCTGATGGGGGTCAGGGGCAACGTCCCTGATGGGGGTCAGGGGGCAACGTCCCTGATGGGGGTCAGGGGGCAACGTCCCTGATGGGGGTCAGGGGGCAACGTCCCTGGTGGGGGTCAGGGGGCAACGTCCCTGATGGGGGTCAGGGGGCAACGTCCCTGATGGGGGTCAGGGGGCAACGTCCCTGGTGGTGGTCAGGGGCAACGTCCCTGGTGGGGTCCCTGGAGGCGCAACGTCCCTGATGGGGTCCAGGGGCAACGTCCCTGATGGGGCTCAGGGGCAACGTCCCTGATGGGGGTCAGGGGGCAACGTCCCTGATGGGGTCCAGGGGCAACGTCCCTGATGGGGGTCAGGGGGCAACGTCCCTGATGGGGGTCAGGGGGCAACGTCCCTGATGGGGGTCAGGGGGCAACGTCCCTGATGGGGGTCAGGGGGCAACGTCCCTGATGGGGGTCAGGGGGCAACGTCCCTGATGGGGGTCAGGGGGCAACGTCCCTGATGGGGGTCAGGGGGCAACGTCCCTGGTGGTGGTCAGGGGGCAACGTCCCTGATGGGGGTCAGGGGGTAACGTCCCTGGTGGGGGTCATGGGGCAACGTCCCTGGTGGGGGTCAGGGGGCGTTGCCTCCTGAAGCCGACGCTGTCTGTAACAAAATAAATTGCCCCCCCCCCCCTTTAAATTATAGAGTAAGACGGGGTAAAAAGCCCATGGGCGGGTAAGAAGCCCATGCCAATTATCTCATGAAATGAAGCAAATTTCAGTCAAATTTTGCCCATGAGACGAGTGTTAATGTTTAGCGTTCGTCTCATGGGCAAAATTTGACTGAAATTTTCTTTATTTCATGAGACAATTGGCATGGGCTTATTACCCGCCCATGGTCCTTTTTACCCCGTCTTCTCCTACCTTAAACAGTAAGTAGGACTCTCTTTTTTTCTCTCTTCTCCTTTTTTTGCGGGATGGGGGAGGGGGTGTTACGGAACCCAGGTAACCCCCCTCCCCCCCGGATCCGGCCCTAAAGTGTGCGCATGCCTACT
>CM065698.1:51651641-51656641 GCA_017654935.2 Phymorhynchus buccinoides | reverse complement strand
GAGAGAGAGAGAGAGAGAGAGAGAGAGAGAGAGAGAGAGAGAGAGAGAGAGAGAGAGAGAGAGAGAGAGAGAGAGAGAGAGAGAGAGAGACTTCAGACATTGTTTTATTGACAATGGCACAAATACAGCCTTTATGTCAATGTGGTGAACTGTTTCTTGCAGCGCCGAAGTTACGGAACATAAATCATGAAACTCAAAAAAGCAATAATAAAAATGAAAACCAACTTATTAAGTAAAGTGAAGAAACGGATTAAACATACATGTACCAATAATTCAGGAAACAAATTACAATAGCAAGCCGAAACCAGACATGAAAACAAACAAACAAACAAACAACGAAACATTTATATAACATACACAAGATTCTCAAGCTCATATAACACGAGATATGACATAATGAGCACACATTACTTTCATGCATCACAAATAAGCATTCTCTTTTTTCTAACATTAAATGCTTCTGCAACATATTTGGCTAACGAAACAATAGTGTTTTCATTATCAGAAGATAATAAGCTGCACAGATCATGATTGTTATAAATAAATTTGTTAGAAAGCTGTGATCTCATTCTGATTTCCTTGTACGCAACAGTGAAATATAAAATGTTCTTCGCTTTCGATAACACCAGTTGTACACATCATACACACACCATTTCTATTAACTGAATCGAACGCTTTTTTAAAATCGACAAAAGCAATGTATAATTTAGTATTTCTCATGAGACATTTTTGTACTAAAGCATACAGAGTGAAGATATGGTCTGCAGTACTGTATCCTGCTCTGAACCCTGCCTGCTCTTCCACTATCTTTCCCTCCCTTTCTGCCCAAGTTTATAGTCTTTTATTTAAAATATAAGTATAAACCTTACTAATTACACTAGTTAAAGCAACCCCTCTGTAGTTATCTAGATTGTTAGGGTCTCCCTTCTTATAGATGGGAACCATAATAGACTTAGACCATTCAATTGGAAATGCTCCACCATCAAACAATTTATTAAAAAGCAAGACCAAAATTTTTAGAATAGAATCATCTACATGCTTTAACATTTCACTAATAATTTTATCTAACCCACTACTCTTTCCATTTTTCAGATGTTTTATACTGGATCTTACCTCTTCCACTGTTAAAGGCTCGTTAAATAAAGGTTCATCTTGAACTTCTCTGACTTCAACATTTTCTTCAGATTTTGTTCTGTATCAAAAGAGTTAAATACACTTGCAAAATGGGCATGCCATTGCTGGGAGGTTATTTCATTGTATATAAATTTCCTTCGATTAATTGACCTTATTGTTGACCAAAACTGTCTAGGGTCGTTAATTGACTGTTTTAATTTTTCTAGCCTCTTTAAATCATATTCTTTTTTCTTTTCTTTTCTTAAATCAACGTACTCCTTTCTTTCTTTAACATATCTAGCATGTTTTTCTTTTTTCCCTTTTGATGATTTAGCTCGTCGAAATTGCTGAAGTAGTCTTTTAACCAGTCTTTTCTTGTTCTCACATTCTCTCTCAAACCATTCATTAGAAGTTTTAATGTTTCCACCAATCGTTCTAACCATGCACGCAGCAGCCCCATAAAGGGCGTTAACAAAAACTTCAACACATTTATTTACATCTGTATCCAAACAATTGGTAGCTTCAACTATACTCTGTTTAAACTCATTAGAATTTAACTCAGTTTTAAACACATGTACACTCTCTTCACACAACACAACTCGTTCTTCACCCAACTGAGGCATTAAAACAACATCTTCCTCAACAGAACAATACTTCCAAGTCAGCTGTACAGATAAATGCCACGAAAAGAGACAATCGTTAACAGTTAAGTTACAGAATGAAGTTACTTCCCTTGATACAAGAAAATAATCGATTACGCTACACCCTTGTGGTGCCACAAAAGTAAACTCTCCTTCTATATCAGTATTACAGGAACCGTTCATAATTACAAGGTCAAACAGGAAACAAAAATCCAGCAATGAACGTCCAAAGTTATTTATAGTTACATCTTTAGAGCTACGTTTAAAGCAATACAAATCATTATCATCATCACTATCATCATTATCTGTATTCTGTACATAGTTCAACATTTGTTCTTCTTTGGGTTGTTCCCTGCCCGTCCTAGCATTCATATCCCCACACACAATTATATGCACACTATCATAATCAATCGTTTGCAAAACACGTTCTTCAACAATAACAATACCATCTTTTAACTCTTTATCACGATATGCCGGCCCTCCTTCAGGAACAACATAGCTAGCAATCAGTACCACATCTTTATCAACGCCAAACACGCATTTATTAACCTGGACAGCAACAACATTATCACACTCAAATTTAATTTCTTTAACATACTGAGCAAAAAAAATTTTGATTAGTAATACTACTCCACCTGAGTTTCTACCATGCACTGACAGGTTTTTTTAGCAGGAGCAACAAATTTTACATAATCGGCAAACGAACAACTCCAGTCAAACGAAGAACCAACAAAGGTTTCAGTTAGACAAACTATATCAACATTACTCACATAATTCATAAAAGAAACATTAGAAATTTTATTGTACAAATTTTCCACATTGTAGTTAAGAAAGTTTATTTCCTTAGCTTGACAACCTTGCCTGGCCTATTTATCTGTGTTTGTGCTTGACCGCAAAGAGCGAGAGTTTCCGGAAGCCTGGGGTCTATTCAACTGTTGTGCTTGTCCTTTAAAGAAAGTACTAATCCCTGTCTGCTTCTCTTTAGCTCCCGAGTGCGCATTTGCCTTTGAACGTGCCCCTGCAGCTTGCTTTCCTATACCGGGACTACTGTCACGCAAGTTGCCTGAAACGCACGCTTTTTCTGCCTCACACCTGCCACCTGCACGTGCCTCAGAGTCCGTGCAGTCTGCAATGATCACTTCAGGGTTCATTGCACTATCATTAGATGTTTGCTGACCGCAATGATTGGGGTTACTGGCCATAACAGCAGGAGAGGCAGGGCTAGCAACAGCTGGGGATTCAGAGTCCTGCAGTCTGCAATGATCACTTCAGGGTTCATTGCACTATCATTAGATGTTTGCTGACCGCAATGATTGGGGTTACTCGCCATAACAGCAGGAGAGGCAGGGCTAGCAACAGCTGGGGATTCAGAGTCCTGCAGTCTGCAATGATCACTTCAGGGTTCATTGCACTATCATTAGATGTTTGCTGACCAATGATTGGGGTTACTGGCCATAACAGCAGGAGAGGCAGGGCTAGCAACAGCTGGGGATTCAGAGTCCTGCAGTCTGCAATGATCACTTCAGGGTTCATTGCACCATCATTAGATGTTTGCTGACCAATGATTGGGGTTACTGGCCATAACAGCAGGAGAGGCAGGGCTAGCAACAGCTGGGGATTCTTGGGAAGGGAGAAGGGTGCTGGAGTGTCTTTGCTCTGTGTCATGGGGGGTGGGGGAGGTGCTTCTTTTTCTTGTTCTAGTACTCTCTCCCCTTGCCACCTGTGCCCAACCTCTGTCATCTCTGTCAGTCTGTCTACGAGATTCCCCCACCACTAACTTTCCTTTGACAAAGAATGCAGACTTACCTAATTTCTTCGCTGATTCGATTGTCTGTCTTTGTCTGAACGTGAGATCATTGGCTAGTCTCACTCGTTTCTTTTCTTCAAGCTTCCCTCTATAATCTCTGTTCGTGATCAACATCATCTTATCTTTCCATTTCCTAAACTTTACAATCATCGTTCTAGGTTCCCCTGTCTTCTCTGGGCCCACTCTGTGAGCCCGCACAATGTCCTCCTCTGACCATACCTTTCTTCCATCCACCCCATTCAACGCCTCACACACAGCTCTGGCACAATCATCATAACTCTCCCTCTCACCACTCACACAGACGCCACACCAAACAGACGGAGATTGTCTCTACGTGAGAACTCCTCCAATCTGTCTATCTCCTCATGCATTTTGTTTATTTCCTCTTTCAAACCATCCACCACAGCACACATCTCTGCACCTTCATCCTTTCTCTCAGCTGTCTCGCGAAACAGATCATTCACATCAGAGGTAATATCATCAACTTTAGCACATAGGGAAGTGTTGTCATTTTCCAGTTTGTTACAGCGTTCATTGATTCTTTCACACTTCTCTGATACTCTGTGTAAGTTCTGTTTAATGTCACACAGTTCGTCTTTGATTGATTTGTTTTCTTTCATTTGTTCTTCTCTGTGTTGACTTAGTTGTTGACTTAGTTGTTGATTTAGTTGTTTGTTTTGCTCGTTGAATTGGGACTGGAGTTGCTGGGACTGCAGTTGAATGGCCTTCAAAATCTCACCCACCCCCTGCGAAGTCTTCTGTCAACATTGGTGTCCCAGATTGCGTACTGTCTTCTGCGTGCTGCACGTGCTGTCCAGAGAGAGAGAGAGAGAGAGAGAAGAGGAGAGAGAGAGGAGAGAGAAGAGAGAGAGGAAAGAGAGGCGAGGAGGGAGATCGAAGAGGAGAGCGAAGAGATAGAGAGAGAGAGAGAGAGAGAGAGAGAGAGAGAGAGGCACGAGATGAGAGAGAGAGAGAGAGAGAGAGAGAGAGAGAGAGAGAGAGAGAGAGAGAGAGAGAGAGAGAGAGAGAGAGAGAGAGAGAGAGAGAGAGAGAGAGAGAGAGAGAGAGAGAGAGAGAGAGAGAGAGAGTGGAGAGAGGAGAGAGAGAGAGAGAGAGAGAGAGAGAGAATACGAATACGAACTTTTTAAATGAGGGAAATTGGATAAGCTGAGACAGCTTTTTTACACCATGCCCTCAGGCAAAACATGGGAATGAAAAATATAATAAATAATAAAATTCATAAACATGCACACAAAAATAAAGAAAAATGGCATCAAATACATTACATTATTTACATTCAAAAATTAAAGAACAATTTAATAATCTCTCTCTCTCTCTCTCTCTCTCTCTCTCTCTCTCTCTCTCTCTCTCTCTCTCTCTCTCTCTCTCTCTCTCTCTCTCTCTCTCTCTCTCACTCGCGCGCGCGCGCGCGCGCGCAC
>CM065698.1:51589141-51649141 GCA_017654935.2 Phymorhynchus buccinoides | reverse complement strand
AAGGACAGAAGCACACCCTCCCCCTCCCCCTTCATTTGATTTGTTATGACACGTTCCCTTATTTGGTGATTATTATTGCTAAATGACTACGCAGCCTTGCGTCCCCAGTTTATGTGTCCCCATCTTTATGTGTCTCTCCGTCCACAACTATTCTTCTCATCATCGTCCCCTTATTCCCCGCTCATATCCCCGTCTTACTACCCAACTCCATATATAATACCATCTCTACCCTGACCTGTTCTCATATCCTTCTTACTACCCAACTCCATATATAATACCATTACCCTGACCTGTTCTCATATCCTTCTTAATACCCAACTCCATACCATTACCCTGACCTGTTCTCATATCCTTCTTACTACCCAACTCCATACTATTACCCTGACCTGTTCTCATATCCTTCTTAATACCCAACTCCATACCATTACCCTGACCTGTTCTCATATCCTTCTTAATACACAACTCCATACCATTACCCTGACCTGTTCTCATATCCTTCTTAATACACAACTCCATACCATTACCCTGACCTGTTCTCATATCCTTCTTACGATACTCCAATTCCATACTATTACGTCCGGACCTTTTCTCCAGTTTATGACACACCATCTTCTTAGTACCCAACTCCCGCAACTATTACCCTGACCTGTTCTCATATCCTTCTTACTACCCAACTCCATACCATTACCCTGACCTGTTCTCATATCCTTCTTAATACACAACTCCATACCATTACCCTGACCTGTTCTCATATCCTTCTTAATACCCAACTCCATACCATTACCCTGACCTGTTCTCATATCCTTCTTAATACCCAACTCCATACCATTACCCTGACCTGTTCTCATATCCTTCTTAATACCCAACTCCATACCATTACCCTGACCTGTTCTCATATCCTTCTTAATACCCAACTCCATACCATTACCCTGACCTGTTCTCATATCCTTCTTAATACCCAACTCCATACCATTACCCTGACCTGTTCTTCTATGGTTCCATCACCTGGAACGGATTGTGTTCTACACTACTGCTGCGGAGTTTCTACATCCAACAGATTGGATCATCAGTGTCAACCTGCGCGTCGTGGAGTAATCTTCTCGTGGACATCTACGTTCAATGCTGTCGACGTGATGTAATCCTAGTCTGTGCCTTAAGTTGTGGATTATAATTGTGCGTTGAGGAGAGTGTAGCGGATACCTTGCGGTGTTCTATGTCAGCGATGTCAACGTGGGACCTCCACTGTGTGTTGTGACTTAGTATCAAAAGAAGAAGTTTTAAGTTTTAAGTGGGAACTTCTGAGGAACAAGAAGATTAATTATTTTTCTTGATATAGTGCTGCTTATAATTCATTGTTATTTCGCGTATTTCGTCCATCATCCCAAACATCATATCTCATCCATCAATTAAATGGAAAAACCCATCTCATTGACATCATCACAATCCAACATCATCCTTTATTGTCGTCATATTCATTCAAACAGAGTACACACTGGTAAACACTCTAGTTTGTTGGTTGTAACCCATCTCACTGACATCATCACAATCCAACATCATCCTTTATTGTCTTCATATTCATTCAAACAGAGTACACACTGGTAAACACTCTAGTTTGTTGGTTGTAACCCATCTCATTGACATCATCACAATCCAACATCATCCTTTATTGTCTTCATATTCATTCAAACAGAGTACACACTGGTAAACACTCTAGTTTGTTGGTTGTAACCCATCTCACTGACATCATCACAATCCAACATCATCCTTTATTGTCGTCATATTCATTCAAACAGAGTACACACTGGTAAACACTCCAGTTTGTTGGTTGTAACCCATCTCATTGACATCATCACAATCCAACATCATCCTTTATTGTCGTCATATTCATTCAAACAGAGTACACACTGGTAAACACTCTAGTTTGTTGGTTGTAACCCATCTCATTGACATCATCACAATCCAACATCATCCTTTATTGTCGTCATATTCATTCAAACAGAGTACACACTGGTAAACACTCTAGTTTGTTGGTTGTAACCCATCTCATTGACATCATCACAATCCAACATCATCCTTTATTGTCGTCATATTCATTCAAACAGAGTACACACTGGTAAACACTCTAGTTTGTTGGTTGTAACCCATCTCATTGACATCATCACAATCCAACATCATCCTTTATTGTCGTCATATTCATTCAAACAGAGTACACACTGGTAAACACTCTAGTTTGTTGGTTGTAACCCATCTCATTGACATCATCACAATCCAACATCATCCTTTATTGTCGTCATATTCATTCAAACAGAGTACACACTGGTAAACACTCTAGTTTGTTGGTTGTAACCCATCTCATTGACATCATCACAATCCAACATCATCCGTTATTGTCTTCATATTCATTCAGAGTACACACTGGTAAACACTCTAGTTTGTTGGTTGTAACCCATTGTTTTTCTTCATATTCATTTCAGAGTATGGAAACACTCTAGTTTGTTGGGGGTTTTTTTTGGTATGGAAACAAAATTCGGTTGGGTGAAGTTTTAATTTAGATCTTGTCCACCTGTACCTCGTCTGTCCAACCACCCTAAAACGCCACAATGTTCCCGTCTGCAGTGTCCCTGTCTCTACATGTCCCCGTCTGTATGTGTCCCTGTCTCTACAGTCATGTCCCCGTCTGTATGTGTCCCTGTCTCTACATGTCCGCGTCTGTATGTGTCCCTGTCTTTATATGTCTCCGTCTCCTTATTTTATGACCCTTGCCCTAATCCGTAAACACATAGAGACGGGGACACAATGACAGAAACACATAGAGACGGGGACACAATGACAGAAACACATAGAGACGGGGACACATAAAGACGGGGACATCCTAGAGACGAGAATGCATCGCACTGCTCCCTAAACAACTGATCGACACTAATGTCTTTTACTGAAAACCACAACGTTCTGTGTGTGTGACAATCTAATAGGTTGTGAAAAATACTACGAGCAAAGAAGCTCGTGTCTGATGTTCTATATTAGTAATGCATTAAAGCAATGTAAACAGAAAAAGAAGAACAGAAGAAATGAGAAGAAGGTGAACATAGAAAATGATAACATTAAATGACGGCAGCCAAAAAACACAGCAACATCGAAACGGCAGGCAACAGCATAGCTTTGAAAATAGAAACTCTTGTAACTTTATCCACATGCTACACAGAAGACTGTCTTATGTATTTCATTGCATTGTAACTTTGCATGGTTATGCTTCTGGCTTGAACACTATGAGGGATGCACGTGCCTAGGAGATAATTATTAGACAAGTGGGATGTCGCGGTCAGTTAGGATTGAGAACATGATTACGCTCGCCAAAAGGTTGAACACATTATTTCTCCAAGCTGAATGTTTAATATGCATCACTAAGGCTGTGTCTCTGTATCCATTAGCAGCGATGATTTCCATGGCAACTGAAGCGAAAATGTTGATGAATGGACACGAATGACACCTGCTGCTTTTTAAGGATGGACCACACCTCTGCAAAGGCCTTTAACTCTGTCGCCTGTGACGAGAGCAGTGACCAATTGCTTCCCTTTCCGTGACCTCTCTCCGGTGAGAGTTAAGAATGTGTTGATTTGAGTCGCCGGGGACGTCCCGGTTGGCCCTTTCCCATCTGGCCCTTTCCCACTTGGCCCTTCCCACTTAGTAAGAAATTGAGTGAAGAGGGGCGAAATGTCACTCCTTGAAAGGGCGAAATGTCACTCCTTGAAAGGGCGAAAGGGCACTCCTTGAAAGGGCGAAAGGGCACTCCTTGAAAGGGCGAAATGGCACTCCTTGAAAGGGCGAAAGGGCACTCCTTGAAAGGGCGAAATGGAACTCCTTGAAAGGGCGAAAGGGCACTCCTTGAAAGGGCGAAATGGAACTCCTTGAAAGGGCGAAATGGAACTCCTTGAAAGGGCGAAATGGCACTCCTTGAAAGGGCGAAATGGAACTCCTTGAAAGGGCGAAATGGAACTCCTTGAAAGGGCGAAATGGAACTCCTTGAAAGGGCGAAATGGAACTCCTTGAAAGGGCGAAATGGCACTCCTTGAAAGGGCGAAATGGAACTCCTTGAAAGGGCAAAATGGAACTCCTTGAAAGGGCGAAATGGAACTCCTTGAAAGGGCGAAAGGGCACTCCTTGAAAGGGCGAAATGGAACTCCTTGAAAGGGCGAAATGGAACTCCTTGAAAGGGCGAAATGGAACTTCTTGAAAGGGAGAAAGGGCACTCTTTGAAAGGGCGAAATGGAACTCATTGAAAGGGTGAAGTGGAACTCCTTGAAAGGGTGAAGTGGAACTCCTTGAAAGGGCGAAAGGGCACTCCTCGCCAAATAGAAATCACGTGAGGAGGCATGCGGCATAGATCCCAGAAAGGGCGAGATGGGAAAGGGTCAATAGGGACCTACCCGCGTTGCCCTGTTAGTAAGACCCTCTCTCAATCCCTAATTAGCAGAACAGAGAAAAAGGCACAAATCAGTAGGTTACTCATTAAAAATGTTAGAAGAACAAGAAGACAAACACGCTCATATTTCTGACAGAAGAAGACAATTGTTGAGAGAACTGAAAACCCCCCAACTGATTCAGTAAAACGATTTTAGATTCATGGAATGTTATTTGTTTCTAACAGAAGTCATCTATGTTACTTCTTGTTAGTGTCACACAAAACCATCTTACACATTCTAGCAACCTGATTAAAAACAACAACAATAGTGAAATGTATTTGTTAAATACCTGATAGCCTGTTACGTTTCGGACAATAAAAGAAATGAACTTTCGACTGAGGTATAATATTTTTTTTAATCTCGCCCTCAAGTTGGCCACTGCAACTAGGGTTACTAACGCCCCTGACAGCAAGAGTTAATCCCTTGCAGGTCAGTACCGAAGAGGGCATTCACTCTTACAAAAGGCAGTAGTTGCAGTGGCCTCAAATAGGGTTATTAACGCCCCTGACAGCAAGAGTTAATCCCTTGCTGGTCAGTACCGAAGAGGCAATTCACTCTTACAAAAGGCAGTAATTGCAGTGGCCTCAACTAGGGTTATTAACGCCCCTGACAGCAAGAGTTAATCCCTTGCTGGTCAGTACCGAAGAGGCAATTCACTCTTACAAAAGGCAGTAGTTGCAGTGGCCTCAAATAGGGTTATTAACGCCCCTGACAGCAAGAGTTAATCCCTTGCTGGTCAGTACCGAAGAGGCAATTCACTCTTACAAAAGGCAGTAATTGCAGTGGCCTCAACTAGGATTATTGGCGAGAGTTACTCCCTTGCTGGTCAGTACTCAAGCATATACCAAGGGCAATAACTCTTGCAAAAGGCAGTTGTTGCAGTGACCATAGACAACGGATTTACTTCCTTTCTAAGAAACAAAACCCGGAGATGCTATTACCCAGCTCTATTGATTTGTGGTGTACACATTAGACCATTTCAATGTGGTGTTGAAGGGGAGGGGGCGGGGGCGGCAATTTTAATCCTGACTCGTGTGAAGCGAGTAGCCTACGGTGTGTGTGCTTGTGTGCGTATATGTGTGGGTGCTCATTCCACATGTGAGTGCACAAGTACCGTAGAGGTCAACTAATGTATAGTATGTGTGGGTGCTCATTCCACATGTGAGTGCACAAGTACCGTATAGGTCAACTAATGTATAGTATGTGTGGGTGCTCATTCCACATGTGAGTGCACAAGTACCGTATAGGTCAACTAATGTATAGTATGTGTGGGTGCTCATTCCACATGTGAGTGCACAAGTACCATAGAGGTCAACTAATGTGTTTTCGCGCAATGGGTGTGTTCATGAGTTATTTGTCAGATTTTTCATCACGACTTGATGCATTTTCTGTTTAAACAAGCAAGTTGGAGACATGCCTACCCGCGTTACTTGGTTTGGTTATCAAAAGATTAGTTCTTGATTAATCCAAAAAAAAAGTAACACAATGTCTTCAAGCGTTACTTTGAGAAAAAAAGAGGACGAATGCGTGACTTGAAGCGGTAATCTCATTTCACGGGGTACAGTCGAGACCGTGGGTGTGTCACAGCTGTCATATGAACGGCTCTCAGAATCTGTGCAGTGTGTGTGTGTGTGTGTGTGTGTGTGTGTGTGTGTGTGTGTGTGTGTGTGTGTGTGTGTGTGTGTGTGTGTGTGTGTGTGTGTGTGTGTGTGTGTGTGTGTGTGTGTGTGTGTGTGTGTGTGTGTGTGTGTGTGTGTGTGTGTGTGTGTGTGTGTGTGTGTGTGTGTGTGTGTGTGTGTGTGTGTGTGTTGCATCTCTGCGCTTGCATGTGTGTGTATGTGTTTCTCACACATACAGAGAGAGAGAGAGAGAGAGAGAGAGAGAGAGAGAGAGAGAGAGAGAGAGAGAGAGAGAGAGAGAGAGAGAGAGAGAGAGAGAGAGAGACAAAGAGACAGACAGACAGACAGGCAGATAGACACAGACATACAGACAGATAGACTGAGTATTTATTTATTATTTAGAGAGAGAGAGAGAGAGAGAGAGAGATAGAGTGTGTGTGTGTATGTGCGTGTGCGTGCGTGTGTGTGTGTGTGTGTGTGTGTGTGTGTGTGTGTGTGTGTGTGTGTGTGTGTGTGTGTGTGTGTGTGTGTGTGTGTGTGTGTGTGTGTGTGTGTGTGTGTGTGTGTGTGTGTGTGTGTGTGTGTGTGTGTGTCCCTCTCTTTCTTTTTGTTTTCGTGTTTACCTATCTTCCCATTATTCTGACAGCCGTTTATCCGACATTCGTGATGCTGGTCAGCGTGAGGATGCCAAACTTAATCAGTGTACTGCTGATTGGGGTTAGCTCGTCCACAGAAGGTGCCACTGCTCACAAAGCGTCGTGTCCAAAGCTGTGTGTGTGGCGGGGATAGAGAGGAGTGGAGGGGGGAGGAATGAAAGGTGGCGGGGTCTTAAATTACTTTGTGTATAAGTCCATAAGATCTGCCGAACCTTTGAGAATGAACCAACCCTGGGCGAGCGTGTGTCTGTGGGGAAGATTAGAATCAGAGAATCATTGTTTGTTCCCATTCCCAGGGACGTTTACCTCAACATACTATCGCCTTCTTTGTTCCCTTTGTCACAGCACATTTAGGCCAATTAATGTTCCTCTTGTTTCTCTAGCCGCAGTGTTAGTGTTGTTTTAAAAGGCTGCATTGTTTTCCAGATGGTTCAAATAATGCTCGTTGTTCATTCTGGCTGAGTCTACTGAACAAAGGAAACAAAGCGCACCATGAATCTGCGCCTGCTGTTGCTGTGTCTTGTGGCATACGCCACTCCCCTGGAACCTGAAGTCTACGAACACATGGAGCACACAGATGAACTGTCTGCTGGTGAGCCTCAAGAAAGAAGGCCAGGTTTTCAGGAAGCAAATGTCAATCATAGTCCCGACTCTCAAGCAGCGGCTGCTCTGCCTCGGCTTAAACGTTCGCCCGAAAAACTAGACATTTCGTTGGAAAGGATCAATGGAGGTGTGCTCAGCGAAATTCTGGGCTCTCACGACGAAGCACGTCATGTCATGGTTCGCACACAGGCTTCTGCCACATCTACACAGACTCCAAGTGGTGGCGCAGGCGTGCACAGTGTTTACACGATGTCCTTGGCTAACATGGGAAAAACATCTCCGCAAAATGCTGTGCCTCCAGTAAGCAAGATGGGTGATGAGTCTACGATGATGGCTGCTGGCTCGGAAGATCCCGCCTTGACGCCCAAAGTCATGTCAGGGAACTCCTCGATCAAAACGTCTGTGATGAGGCAGAAGGATACGGCTACACTGAAGAGGCTCCCACAACAGAATGACGACAAGCTAGTACAGCTGACCAAGCGTTCAGTGAACACGACCACTGCAGGACATCGCGCGGGTGATACAAATACATCGACAACGGATGATGAAAACCTGGGCAGAATCTCTGGCCAAGAAATGACAGAGGCTCTGTTATGTAAGAGTCAGGGCACGTCATGCGAACAGCGTTGTGGCCAGAGAGAGCTGATCGCCTGCTCCTGCGATGACCTGTGTCCACTGTACAGAGACTGCTGTGACGACTACCTGTCCGTCTGTCTGTCCACCACCGTACGGACCAATGCAACCTTCAACACCTTGGGTCAGCGGGAGAACGCTGGAGAAATGGACAGAGGAGAAACTGCAGAGGGTCCACCCTTCTCTGCTGAAGTCACAGTCAGCACTACGCCAGCAGAATCTGATCTGCCCATAAGCCACCAGGACATGGACAGGCTGAGGCAGATGCTGGACATGCGTTGCTCCCAGGGTGCGGTGCTGTTCCAGGGATGCACTCACACCCCTCAGGACATCAACACCACCCTCCTCCACCCGCTAGGCTTCACCCTAACCGGGGAGGAGGTGACAGACCGATGCCTGAAATGGCCAACGGATCTGTCTCTGCTGGACCTCCTCCCAGCTCGCGGCACTCTGCCTTCAGGGATCGCCATGGATTTCAACAACATGTTCTGCGCGCTGTGCTCGGGATCTCAGCACCTGGAGCCTATGACGTTACTCCTGAATTGTAGGAAGCGTCTGCCACAAGGGTCGAACCCCTTCCAGAACGCCAATTCTATGTGCCACGTCAGCTGGGGAGGATCGTTGAAGGGGTGCTTCTCATCCGTGCCACTGCAGGTAAAGCACAGCTTCCAGGGAACGTGGTCCACCCAGCATGGTGACCTTCCTTCACAGACCACGGTCCACGAAAGGAATGGCACACACAGCTCATCCCACGTCTCTAGCAATGAGGACAATCATGCTTCACACTTTCACAACAATGCAGAAAAAAATAACGCTGTCAATGACGTCTCGGGCGATTCATTCAACCAAAGTTCTCCGAGTCAATTTAAAAAGCCCGCGTTTCCAGAATCCACCGACCTTAGTCTAGAGCTGCAACGACTGTCCGAGTTATGCCAGAGCTACGTGTCGTACGTGAAGATCTCCGGGCGGGTGTACCGCAACAAGCATTGCTACCTGCAGCGGCAAGACGCCTCTCTGGACGAGGACTGTATGTACCCAGTCGGTTTGCAGTCTCACGATAAACGGCTTTACTCCTACGAGTACGATCTGTCCGAAGTCCTTAGCAATGAAACTGCCCGGGACATGTACAAATCTTTCATCTTAGTATCGATCAGTAAAAGATCATCGCTGCCGAAAGGGGGCAGTGTGGGCGTGTGGAGGAAGGCCTCTGCGGACAGACTCCAGGCATCTGGTGTTCCCAGAATCCAGGCACCTGGTGTTCCCAGAATCCAGGCATCTGGTGTGCCCCTAGCTGATGGTCCCTGCAATGCCGGCTACCTTCAGGTGGGCCCAGTGGTGTTGTCACTGGCAGCCTTTCACTGCTTGCATTGATTTGTTTCTCTTTACTTCTGTCTTGTCTGTCTGACTGTCACTGTGGCTGTGTCTTTGACTCTTTATCTGACTCTCTCTCTCTCACTCTCTCTGTCTCTCTGTCTCTTGTCTGTCTGTCTGTCTGTCTGTCTCTCTCTCTCTCTCTCTCTCTCTCTCTCTCTCTCTCTCTCTCTCTCTCTCTCTCTCTCTCTCTCTCTCTCGGAGGGAGGGAGGGAGGGAGGGAGGGAGGAGGAAGATGGAGAGAGAGAGAGAGAGAGAGAGAGAGAGGGGGGGGGGGGGGCAGTTTATTATGCACCAGACGTAAACATGACTTTTTTTATATGTTCTTTTCTCGATCACAGGACTGCTTTTGTGTTGTTCATAACAGTTTTTTTGATTGTATTTTTCCTTTGGATTATTGAATGTGTTATATGCTAAGGTGTCATTTGAGAAAATTGTTGATATCTCTTTAAGTGAAAAGTGCATGTTTATTACCCCCCTTGTCATCAGACTTGTTCAGGTAATGACAATAAAATGTTTAGCGTTCAGCGTCTCTCTCACTCTCTCTCACTCTCTCTCTCTCTCTCTCTCTCTCTCTCTCTCTCTCTCTCTCTCTCTCTCTCTCTCTCTCTCTCTCTCTCTCTCTCTCTCTCTCTCTCTCTCTCTCTCTCTCTCTCTCTCTCTCTCTCTCTCTCATCCGTTGCTTCTGTTCTAAGGTAATTGTAACGGGTCAGCCTATATACAATTAAAGCATTTGTCATTTGTCATTTATCATGTCATCTCTCTCTCTCTCTCTCTCTCTCTCTCTCTCTCTCTCTCTCTCTCTCTCTCTCTCTCTCTCTCTCTCTCTCTCTCTCTCTCTCTCTCTCTCTCTCTCTCTGGTGGCGGTGGTGATAAATAAATATGCCGATAAGAATAACGAGGAGGAGGATCTGCTATTTAGCACTCCCCCCCCCCCCCCCCCCCTCCCGTCTCACATTTTTGCAATAAAATAATCGTGACTGAAAAACAACATTCTGTCATTTTAGGTAAAGGGATAGGGTTAGGATCAGCCTAGTATAATGTTCATAAAACTGCAAGAAGCAGACTTTGATACTGAGGATCGCAAACATGAGAGTGTGCGCGCGCGTGTGTATGTGTGTGTGTGTGTGTGTGTGTGTGTGTGCGTGCGTGCGTGCGTGCGTGTGTGTGTGTGTGTGTGTGTGTGTGTGTGTGTGTGTGTGTGTGTGCGCGTGCGCGTGTGTATGTGTATGTATGTGCGTGCGTACGATTGCGTGCGTGTGTATGCGTGTGTGTGTGTGTGTGCGTGCGCGCGTGCGTGTGTGTGTGTGTGTGTGTGCGTGTGCGTGTGCGTGTGCGTGTGCGTATGTGTGTGTGTGTGTGTGTGTGTGTGTGTGTGTGTGTGTGTGTGTGTGTGTGTGTGTGTACTAAGCTACAGCTTTGTCAAAAACCTTAGTGTCGTTGCATTTGTCTATTGTTTTAGTGTCATTGCATTTGTCTATTGTTTTAGTGTCATTGCATTTGTCTATTGTTTTAGTGTCATTGCATTTGTCTATTGTTTTAGTGTCATTGCATTTGTCTATTTTTTATTATTGTCATTGTATGTGTCTATAGTTTTATTGACATTGTATGTGTCTATAGTTTTATTGACATTGTATGTGTCTATAGTTTTATTGACATTGTATGTGTCTATAGTTTTATTGACATTGTATGTGTCTATAGTTTTATTGACATTGTATGTGTCTATAGTTTTATTGACATTGTATGTGTCTATAGTTGTATTGACATTGTATGTGTCTATAGTTTTATTGACATTGTATGTGTCTATAGTTGTATTGACATTGTATGTGTCTATAGTTTGGTTCTGACATGACAACAGATGTCTGACGCCTGTCTGCCGGTGCTGTACAACATGACCTTGACCGTGGCTGTGAACTTTACGGGGGTGAATGTCAAGGGCCGCGAGTTCAAGGGTGAGGTGGGGGCGGGGGATCTGGACGCCTTGACCTCTGGGCTGAGCGGCAGTGTGCAGAGCAAAGGGCAGGGGGTCAGTGTGTGTGACCACAGGGGGAGACAGGTGATGGACAGGTAGGTCAAAGGGTAGTGTGTGTGACCACAGGGGGAGACAGGTGAGGGACAGGTAGGTCAAAGGGCAGGGGGTCAGTGTGTGTGACCACAGGGGGAGACAGGTGATGGACAGGTAGGTCAAAGGGTAGTGTGTGTGACCACAGGGGGAGACAGGTGATGGACAGGTAGGTCAAAGGGCAGGGGGTCAGTGTGTGTGACCACAGGGGGAGACAGGTGATGGACAGGTAGGTCAAAGGGCAGGGGGACCACAGGGGGAGACAGGTCAGTGTGTGTGACCACAGGGGGAGACAGGTGATGGACAGGTAGGTCAAAGGGCAGGGGGTCAGTGTGTGTGACCACAGGGGGAGACAGGTGATGGACAGGTAGGTCAAAGGGCAGGGGGTCAGTGTGTGTGACCACAGGGGGAGACAGGTGATGGACAGGTAGGTCAAAGGGCAGGGGGTCAGTGTGTGTGACCACAGGGGGAGACAGGTGATGGACAGGTAGGTCAAAGGGCAGGGGGTCAGTGTGTGTGACCACAGGGGGAGACAGGTGATGGACAGGTAGGTCAAAGGGCAGGGGGTCAGTGTGTGTGACCACAGGGGGAGACAGGTGATGGACAGGTAGGTCAAAGGGCAGGGGGCCAGTGTGTGTGACCACAGGGGGAGACAGGTGATGGACAGGTAGGTCAAAGGGCAGGGGGCCAGTGTGTGTGACCACAGGGGGAGACAGGTGATGGACAGGTAGGTCAAAGGGCAGGGGGCCAGTGTGTGTGACCACAGGGGGAGACAGGTGATGGACAGGTAGGTCAAAGGGCAGGGGGCCAGTGTGTGTGACCACAGGGGGAGACAGGTGATGGACAGGTAGGTCAAAGGGCAGGGGGTCAGTGTGTGTGACCACAGGGGGAGACAGGTGATGGACAGGTAGGTCAAAGGGCAGGGGGTCAGTGTGTGTGACCACAGGGGGAGACAGGTGATGGACAGGTAGGTCAAAGGGCAGGGGGCCAGTGTGTGTGACCACAGGGGGAGACAGGTGATGGACAGGTAGGTCAAAGGGCAGGGGGTCAGTGTGTGTGACCACAGGGGGAGACAGGTGATGGACAGGTAGGTCAAAGGGCAGGGGGCCAGTGTGTGTGACCACAGGGGGAGACAGGTGATGGACAGGTAGGTCAAAGGGCAGGGGGCCAGTGTGTGTGACCACAGGGGGAGACAGGTGATGGACAGGTAGGTCAAAGGGCAGGGGGCCAGTGTGTGTGACCACAGGGGGAGACAGGTGATGGACAGGTAGGTCAAAGGGCAGGGGGTCAGTGTGTGTGACCACAGGGGGAGACAGGTGATGGACAGGTAGGTCAAAGGGCAGGGGGTCAGTGTGTGTGACCACAGGGGGAGACAGGTGATGGACAGGTAGGTCAAAGGGCAGGGGGTCAGTGTGTGTGACCACAGGGGGAGACAGGTGATGGACAGGTAGGTCAAAAGGCAGGGGGCCAGTGTGTGTGACCACAGGGGGAGACAGGTGATGGACAGGTAGGTCAAAGGGCAGGGGGCCAGTGTGTGTGACCACAGGGGGAGACAGGTGATGGACAGGTAGGTCAAAGGGCAGGGGGTCAGTGTGTGTGACCACAGGGGGAGACAGGTGATGGACAGGTAGGTCAAAGGGCAGGGGGCCAGTGTGTGTGACCACAGGGGGAGACAGGTGATGGACAGGTAGGTCAAAGGGCAGGGGGCCAGTGTGTGTGACCACAGGGGGAGACAGGTGATGGACAGGTAGGTCAAAGGGCAGGGGGCCAGTGTGTGTGACCACAGGGGGAGACAGGTGATGGACAGGTAGGTCAAAGGGCAGGGGGCCAGTGTGTGTGACCACAGGGGGAGACAGGTGATGGACAGGTAGGTCAAAGGGCAGGGGGTCAGTGTGTGTGACCACAGGGGGAGACAGGTGATGGACAGGTAGGTCAAAGGGCAGGGGGTCAGTGTGTGTGACCACAGGGGGAGACAGGTGATGGACAGGTAGGTCAAAGGGCAGGGGGCCAGTGTGTGTGACCACAGGGGGAGACAGGTGATGGACAGGTAGGTCAAAGGGCAGGGGGCCAGTGTGTGTGACCACAGGGAGAGACAGGTGATGGACAGGTAGGTCAAAGGGCAGGGGGCCAGTGTGTGTGACCACAGGGGGAGACAGGTGATGGACAGGTAGGTCAAAGGTCAGTGTGTGTGACCACAGGGGAGACAGGTGATGGACAGGTAGGTGAAAGGGCAGGGGGCCAGTGTGTGGGACCACAGGGGGAGACAGGTGATGGACAGGTAGGTCAAAGGACAGGGGGTCAGTGTGTGGGACCACAGGGGGAGACAGGTGATGGACAGGTACGCCCGTGGCTTTAGTAATGTCTGTGTCTGTCGGTCTCTATCTTTTATTTCTATCTTTCTCTCCGAGTATGTGTGTGTGCATGTGTGCTCTGAGGTTGAGAGACCTACATCATAGACAGAGATACACAAAGAAAGTCACTGAAACACACACACACACACACACACACACACACACACACACACACACACACACACACACACACACACACACACACACACACACACACACACACACACACACACACACACACACACACACACACACATACACACACACACACACACACACACACACACACACACACACACACACACACACACACACACACACACACACACACACACACACACACACACACACACACACACACACATACACACAACAGAGACAGATACAGAGACCAAAGATGTGAGACATTGGGAGAGACAGAGACAGAGGCTTAGTGACACTGCTCATGGATGAAGCATCTTCACAACCTCTACTACCCCTACCCACTCTCTCCCATACATTGTGGTCCTTTTCGTCATTTGTTTTTGCCGAATCTCTCAAAATGCTCATTTTGCGGTCAATCGTTTCATGTACAATGGACAAGTTATATATTTTTTTTATGTTTGGCTAATTTTTCTTTTTTCCCATTTTGTTTTCTTGTTTACATTTCTCCGAACATTTCGAATTACACTCTCACACACATACACAACCCAGCAGCTGCTCCAGCCGGACATGCTGGCCTCTACCACCACCTTATGGATTTGTTTGTTTGTTTTCTTTTCATTTTTTTGGCTGGACAATGAACTAGACGTGAGCCTGTAGGCCAACCTCCTACCGTACATTTTTGTATTCTTTTTGTGTTCATTGTTCAGTTAATTGTAGAAAATTCAATAAAGCATACTGTTGTATGATTATTCCCCCGTTGTTGTTTATTATCACGAAGGTCTCAGGCTGCTCCTCACCAGTGGGCGGAGCGGATGTCGTTTTCCTGTCACGTGGACACCCATGAGTCATTGCGGCTGACGACATTCATGGCGGAAGTGGCTCACAAACTGAGGACCATCTTTGCCAAGGCATGTTGGGCTACAGTCTGGTTACACTCTTGCCTGTTGTATCATTGTTTGTTAAGGCATGTTGGGCTACAGTTTGGTTACACCCTTGCCTGTGGTATCATTGTTTGTTAAGGCATGTTGGGCTACAGTTTGGTTACACCCTGTGGTATCATTGTTTGCTAAGGCATGTTGGGCTACAGTCTGGTTACACCCTTGCCTGTGGTATCATTGTTTGCTAAGGCATGTTGGGCTACAGTTTGGTTACACCCTTGCCTGTTGTATCATTGTTTGTTAAGGCATGTTGGGCTACAGTTTGGCTACACCCTGTGGTATCATTGTTTGCTAAGGCATGTTGGGCTACAGTCTGGTTACACCCTTGCCTGTGGTATCAGTGTTTGCTAAGGCATGTTGGGCTACAGTCTGGTTACACCCTTGCCTGTGGTATCATTGTTTGTTAAGGCATGTTGGGCTACAGTTTGGTTACACCCTTGCCTGTTGTATCATTGTTTGCTAAGGCATGTTGGGCTACAGTTTGGTTACACCCTTGCCTGTTGTATCATTGTTTGCTAAGGCATGTTGGGCTACAGACGGGTTACACACTTGCCTGTTGTATCATTGTTTGCTAAGGCATGTTTGGCTACAGACGGGTTACACACTTGCCTGTTGTATCATTGTTTGCTAAGGCATGTTTGGCTACAGACGGGTTGCACCCTACCCTTGCCTGTGGTATCATTGTTTGTTAAGGCATGTTGGGCTACAGTTTGGTTACACCCTGTGGTATCATTGTTTGTTAAGGCATGTTGGGCTACAGTCTGGTTACACCCTTGCCTGTTGTATCATTGTTTGCTAAGGCATGTTGGGCTACAGACGGGTTACACACTTGCCTGTTGTATCATTGTTAAGGCATGTTGGGCTACAGTTTGGTTACACCCTGTGGTATCATTGTTTGCTAAGGCATGTTGGGCTACAGACGGGTTACACCCTTGCCTGTTGTATCATTGTTAAGGCATGTTGGGCTACAGTCTGGTTACACCCTTGCCTGTGGTATCATTGTTTGCCAAGGCATGTTGGGCTACAGACGGGTTACACCCTTGCCTGTTGTATCATTGTTTGTTAAGGCATGTTGGGCTACAGACGGGTTGCACCCTTGCCTGTTGTATCATTGTTTGTTAAGGCATGTTGGGCTATTGTCTGGTTACACCCTTGCCTGTTGTATCATTGTTTGTTAAGGCATGTTGGGCTACAGACGGGTTGCACCCTTGCCTGTTGTATCATTGTTTGCTAAGGCATGTTGGGCTATAGTCTGGTTACACCCTTGCCTGTTGTATCATTGTTTGTTAAGGCATGTTGGGCTACAGACGGGTTATACCCTTATCTGTTGCATCATTGTTTGTTAAGCCATGTTGGGCTACAGACGGGTTATACCCTGTTGTATCATTGTTTGTTAAGGCATGTTGGGCTACAGACGGGTTACACCCTTGCCTGTTGCATCATTGTTTGCTTGCGTGCTTGTTAGTAATCCCCAAAATATATAAATGCTGGAACAAAGGCAAGTATATTTCTCGTAGTCCTATGTCTGTTGTGTGTCTGTCCGTCCGTTGTTTAATACAATGCTATAATCAAGACCAACCGTGTAACTATACTATAATCAAGACCAGCCGTGTAACTATACTATAATCAAGACCAGCCGCGATCCATCCCTCTGTTCGTTTGCACGTAGTGCTTATGCACGCATGAATTAAAATGCACTCTGGTCGCTACAACATAAACCAAGTGATTGAGCATAATGAAAAATTGCAACAACAGACAATGGTACCTGATTCCTTGCAATATACAGCCAACGTCTCAAGAAAAAGTTCAACCTTAAAACCGTGCTCTCAGAGAGGTCGATGTTTGTTTTTGTTTTTTTCTAAATTGTCAATGCAAAATAGTTTTAAAGACATTCACAGCCTCTTAGGGCCTACATCACGATCATCTGCTTCAACACCCTGCCTCATTTCGCTAAAAAAAATATTTTTGTTTGGATTTTTTTTTCTTTTAGAAAAATGGGGTTACAACAACAGGCTATGGTGCCGTTGTTGTGGAGGGAGCTTCTGTCATTTCACAGTCACAAAGGCCAAAGCGACTGAGGACACACTTTTGACTGATAGACCTCTTCATAGTTCGGTGCCAGCCCCTTTGTTGAGAACTGCAATATCAGAATGACAAATACCTTGATGATAGGCATATCGGGCAATTCGGTGTAATTCGGGCATTAAGATTGTGTAGTTGACCTACATGATTTAACTTTACACATAACGACGCGAGCGCATGTGTGTGTGCGTGCGCGCGCGTGCGTACGTGCTTGTGTGCCTGCGTGAGTGTGTGCGCGCGCGCGTGTGTGCGCGTGCGTGCTTGTGAGTGTGCGTGCACGCGCGTGTGTGCGCGTGTTTATGCGTGTGTATGCGTGGACCTTCGTACGTGCACAGGCGGTGGAGTTGGTGGGCAATCCTGCAGACCTCACCTTCAGTGTGTGCATCACCCCCCTCCCTGGTGACTCCGGCATCCCCGCTACCACCACCACAGGTACCTTCTTCTTCCCATTGGGGATGTTTATCCTGCCCCACACCCACAGTCTTCGTTTAGACAGCTATTGGCGCACAGGATGCATGCTTTGTGAGTTCGTGTCATCCATTCAACCGGCACACGCGGCCTACTCGTACCGAATAGTGGAATGGGCTTTAACGTGCGCGCAAGATCTTGGGCGTGCGTTCGCACTCGGGACCTCGGTTTTAGGTCTCATCCGAAGGACCAGGAAATAGGATACAACACCGTGACCAGCTGGGTTCGAACCAGCGCACTCGCAAACCCGTTGGATTACGAGCGGCGACTCTAACCACCCGGCCACGGCGCCTCCTATGTAGGCCTAGCAGTCACTGGCTTTCACTGGAAACAAGGAGAGCATGAAAGAGTTGGAATGACGTGCTTGAACCTCCGCCAAAACGAAGAGGACATATTGTTTGTATTGTATGTCATTGTGTTTTTGGACCCATCTTTTCTTATTCACAAAATACTAAATGGATTTGAAATACAAATATTATTTTGAAATACGGATATTATGTCAAGGTGAACTCATTTCAAATATGGAGTCTGTCGTTACTGTCATTTGAATACATGACTTCTTTCCCCCAATGCAGCCAGTTGATTTTTCCGGACCTATTCAAGCCGTCAAACTAATCTGTCTGAAACTGAGTTTTTGTTGTTATTGTTGTTTGTGGTGTGGCTTTTTTACGGAGATTAGAATGGTGCGTTTCCTTCTTTCGGCAACTCACATTTGGGAGTTTGTATGTCCTTGGTATGTCTTATAATCGCTGATTCTTTACCCCCCACCCCCTCCTCCTCCCCTGCCTACCACAGCCTACTGCAGCGAGAACAACATGAACATCAAGGCCACCTCCTCCCCTCCCTCCCTGCCCCAAGGCTTCAGCACCCACGCCATGGTGTCGGTTGTGTGCTGCCTGCTGTCTGACGTGGGCCTGCTGACCCGTATCGCCCTGCAGTGCGTGACGCCCTGCTACAACACCTTCCCTGGTCAGTGCTCATGGGGTCTGACGTGGGCCTGATGGCCCGCATCGCCCTGCAGTGCGTGATGCCCTGCTACAACACCTTCCCTGGTCAGTGCCCATGGGGTCTATGCAAGCAATTGATCGACCAATCAATTAGTCAACGAATCAGTCGATCGATTAATCCATCAATAATTTACACAATCCATCAATCAGGCAGTCAACTAATTAAATAATTAATCAATCAGTCTGACAGTCGACCAATCCATCCATCCATCAATCAATCAATCAGTCAACCGTTCATCAGTTTATCGATCAATCAATCCATCAAGCAAGCAATCAATGTCAGGCATGCAGTCAATCATTGAATTGTCAATCATTGAATTTTGTTTTAACTCACACCTTGGCTATAAGACTAGATGTGTTATAAAAGGACTAATTAGAGACGGAAGACAGACATTAGGGCCGACTACAATATAATAGAACGAACAAGGAGGATATAAAATAGGCCTAACCTCTTACGTACATTCATCCATCCATCCATTTATCCATCGATCCTGCCATCCATTAACCAGACGCACGGACGGACGGACGGACGGACTAAGCAAAACAGTTTATTTTGCCACTATCGCTCGGTAACTAACAACTTTTAGACTAGAAATATCGGATGAGTTGACTTTATCTTCATCTTGATCCAGAACTAAACCCATTCTCTTCTCCTCAGGTCGTATCCAGTTCTGCCTGTGTGTCAGCCTGACCTTGGCCTACACCTTCTTTCTGATTGGTGGACTGGTGAAGCCTGGCAGCCAATCGTGTGCGGCGTTAGGTGCAGTGACCCACGTGACCTTTCTGTCCGCGCTGTTCTGGATGAACGTGACGGCCTTTGAAATATGGCGGACATTTCGCAACTGGAAGAGTCAGGTCCGTTCCAGGGACCACGCCTCGCTTCTCCTTCGAGGTGAGTGGTGTGGGCAACGGTAATCAGCCCGTTTATGCCCGTCTGTCGTGCCCGACTATGACAGCCTGACAGCATCGCTTCAATGTTCATTTAATACGAAATACCAAAAGCCTCTTGTGGGTACATGGAAAATAGAACAAACAACAGAAATAAACAAATAAAAGAAAAACCAACCAAACAAAAGGTATAGGAAATAGACCAACTTCAAATCACAGCAGAGGGGGCAGAAGCCTTGCTCATGATGCATCCCCACGCTCTCGCTCAAGGGGATTTGAAGAAAGATGGCGTTGGAGAAGGTCCCCAAAGGCCAATCAATTATTTTGGCTACAGCACCAGAGCCAGTGCAAATGTCCCTTAGTTAGAGAGTGATAGTTTTTCACGAAAGATTAAGCCTACCATGGACCCCTTAACCCGCAAAGTTGCTTCTTAGAGAACACTTTCCATGAGAAAGTTGGAGGGGAATCGCGACACTGCAATAATATTGTTGTCTGTGCGGTATGTTGTCCTCCAGTGCTGTACGCGGTGGGCATGCCCCTGCTGGTCCTGGTGGCGGCGGTGCTGGTGGACGTGGTGGTGCCCCACAGCCCCCTCAGTCCTCAGTACGGGGCCCACAACTGCTGGCTCAACCAGCCCGTGGCCCTCGTCCTCTTCTTCGTCGTGCCAGCCAGCCTCATCTGCCTGGTGAGCACCTTTCTGTCCCCCTTTTCATATAGTAACGACTATAGAACGAATACGAGCTTGGAATATGTTTAAGGTATACACGCACGCAAGTACGCACGTACGCTCGCAAGCACGTACATACGCACGCACGCACACGCACACACACACGCACGCACGCACGCACGCACGCACACGCACGCACGCACGCACACGCGGAACATAATAATATTTATGTGTATTTTTTCCATATATTTCATTGTAAATTGATTTTTTTGTTTACAGTTTTTGCTTTTCATCTTGTTTGCTTCAGTTGTATTTCTTATTTATTTATGACGACAGGATGAAAAAAAGTTTTGTTTAGCTTATTCCTTTATCGTCATTAAAGATCATTTTGACTTTGACTTTGACACACACACGCACACGCACACACACACTCACACACACACACACACACACACACACACACACACACACACACACACACACACACACACACATTCCTTCTACGTCTACATTGCATTGCGACTAGACATCCGATTCCTCGTTGTTGTTATTAGTGTCGATGCTTTTACGTAGTTTTAGTGTGGTGTTTCTGTTTAACCCTTTCACCGCCAATGTCACATTTTAGCACCGCAACGGGTACACCCATGTCACTAAAAGGCATCAAATCAGGGTCTGTTATCCAAATAATCTATTTTCTTAACTTTGGGAGGTAAGGAAACAGCCTAACTGATTGTATTTTGTATTGTGTTTTTTGGGTGGGGTGAGTGGTGGTGATGGTAACGGTGTGTGTGTGTGTGTGTGTGTGTGTGTGTGTGTGTGTGTGTGTGTGTGTGTGTGTGTGTGTGTGTGTGTGTGTATGTGCCGGTACGTGCGTGTATGTGTGGGTGGGGTGTGTATGTGTATGCCTATTTGCATGTGCGTGAGCGATTATTTCGTGTTGTTGTTGAATTTGTTGCTTCTTAATTTTTGTTGTTGTTAAGCGCATAGAGCTCCACATTGGTGGAGGAATGCGCTATATAAATGATTCACTATTATTATTATTATTATTAATGCTATGCATGTCACAGAGGAATTTGCAATATTGCAGATATATCTTTTTCTCTACCCAGTTAAGTTTAATGGTATTGTTGGCTGAAAAATGGCTGGCGGCGAAAGGGTTAACCCGATGTCATTTCCCATCTCACGACATCACAGGGTTTATAGGGTTACTTGACTTGACTTGACTTGACTTCTTGCAGGTGAACATGTTCTTCGTGGTGTGCAGGCCTACAGTCCTCAGCCTTCGTCTCCAGAAGTCCCAGATGATAAAGCTTGACTTGTGTCCTTGCAGGTGAACATATTCTTCGTGGTATATTCTATGCACGGTCCTCAATCTCCGTCGCCAGAAGGCCCAGATGATAAAGCTTGACTTGAGTTGACTTGACTTGTGTCCTTGCAGGTGAACACATTCTTCGTGGTATGCACGGTCCTCAGTCTTCGTCGCCAGAAGGCCCAGATGATGGAGGTTCAGAAAGATGGCAAAGTGGCTCCAGTCAATGAGCTGGCCATATCCTTTAAGGTAAATCAGTTGGGTTTCCCGGGTGTAGGTGTGAATGAATGAATTGTCTGTTCATATGTGATGGCGCGTGATATCCACAATGATTGTCCTGTCTTCATGGTCAAAGGCCCAGTTGGTGGAGGTGCATGAGGATGGCAAGGTAGCTCCTGTGAACGAGCTGGCCATTTCGTTCATGGTAATCTTTGAAAGAAGTCCTGTTTAACAACTTTCTAGCTCTGCCTGCGTGTCTCTCTCCCAGTGGGTACGCGCGCGCGCACTTGTGTGTATACATGTGTATGCGTGTGTGTGTGCACGCCTGCAAGCGTGCGCGAGTGTATGTGCGTGCACGCGTGCCCTTATTTGTGTCTTTATGTGAGTATTCTACGGCTCTTGGCAGCTGGGTTGGACTATTCTATGGTATTCTGATCGTCACCATCATCATCATCATCGTCCTCGTCCTCATCACACACACAAACAGTGTTTTTTAGATCATGCCGTTGGTGCGTATCACCTGACTGCTAGGCCTCCTGGCGGCAGTTCCGGACTCCATCCTCCTCCCCCCACCCTCTTTCACTCCATCATCATTCTCCTCCTCACCTCTCTCTCTTTCAGATCATGCTGCTGGTTGGCATCACCTGGCTGCTGGGCCTCCTGGCGGCAGTGCTGGACTCTGAGGTGGTCTGGATCCTGTTCACCTTGTTAAACGCCTCCCTGGGCTTTCTCATCTCCGCTGTGCTGCTCTGCAACCGCAGGGTGATCCGCGTCCTGTGCCGCCACTGCAGGACACCATCCGTGGAGGGCACCACCTCTGTGGGGGTCACCGTGTAGATGTCCACCATCCACACTTAATGGTTAAACAGGCAGGAAAGGAAACGACGGTATTTCAGGCCTAATGTCTGCTAGCCAGCCTAAAATTGAAGAGTGTATCGTTCATATACCTGCTTCTGTAGATCAGACAATGTCCCCTACTAAATCATGGAATGGTTGTCTACCTTTCAGTTTGTAGGCCTAAGGGAGGTAAGAATGTCTAAAAAAAATAGCTTATAAATGAAAAGAAAACCACCGATGTATTATACTTGGAAGTACTAGCATTCTACTATTGTGGCGCTATTAATCTACTACTCTATGGGCTATGGTTACGCCGCACATTCACGGGACGCAATCATTGTGTGCCTGTTTGGGGGAAAACTGACTAAAACTGACTTTAACATTGCCCATTACCTATGTCAAACCCTTTTTCTTTCTGTAACCAAAAATCCTCTGTTGAGGGTTGTAATAATCAGAAATCATTATAATTCTACTCTGATGGTGAAAGTCTCTTTAACGTACTCCGACCTGGAACAGGCACACGTTGGACATTTGTCATAAATATAGTGGGACGAGCCTGGAGGTACTGCAATACAAGGACAGCCCCAACGTTTTTGAATAATAAAGACTAATCAACCAAGATAATTACATGTATTATACTCTGATGAAAGTCAGAAGGCAGTATCGTCCGACTTTATTCGGTTTGTGGTCGTACTTTCTGGTTTTCACCCCAAGACAGAGATACAGTGGAACCTCCCTTTTAAGACCTCCCATTATAGGCTATGACTCCCTCCCATGTAAGACCTACTTATCTGATACATTGCCCTTCTTTGTAAGTATTAAAATTACCTCCCTTATAAGACACCTCCCTAATAAGACCTCATTTTCGATGATTTTTGAAGGTCTTATAAGGGAGGTTCCACTGTAGGATGTCTTATACTTTATTCCGGGAGGTTCACCCCAGGATAGTGATAGGATGTTCTGTTGAGGGCATGTTGACTTTATTCCGGGTCGTATGGTTTTCACCCCAGGATAGTGATAGGATGTTCCGGGCACGTCTCGACTTTATTCCGTTTGTGGTCGTACTTTCTGGTTTTCACCCCAGGATAGTGATAGGATGTTCCGGGCATGTTGACTTTATTCCGGGCATGTTGACTTTATTCCGTTTGTGGTCGTACTTTCTGGTTTTCACCCCAGGTGATAGGATATGTGTTTGTGGTCGTATAGGATAGTGATAGGATCCGGGCATGGACGTCTCGACTTTATTCCGTTTGTGGTCGTACTTTCTGGTTTTCACCCCAGAATAGTGATAGGATGTTCCGGGCATGGACGTCTCGCTTTTGATGGCGGAGCTAATAGAGATGGTCCCTATTTAGGACAGGAATTCTAGACAATTGTGTTGGCCTGCGAAACATTTTTTCTTCGAAAGAAAACTTTACCTTTGTTTTGAGGTCATCTTACCTGCTGCAGTTGTTAAATGTTATGCCCCTTTCCTTCTGACTTGAGGCCATCTTCAAGTCAACTTCTATTTTGTCCTCATAAAAACAAGGATACTTTTCCATTAGTGTACTTGTCACAATTATCCCCCTCTGCTTCGTTTGATGGATTGGTTTCTTGTCTTGTTTCAAAGTACTCCCAGCTTATAACAAGAGGGTTGCTTTGCAATTGGAACAAGCGCAACACGGAAAGACAGAAAGACAAGCGAACCGATTCTTGTTTTTATTACGATTATTTTTTGTTTTGTTTTAAATGAAATCATTGTCGTTAGTGTGCACAGACCCCTTAGTCACGTGCACTCTATGACCTGGATTTGACTAGTGATAGTGTTTCTATTGACTAGACGGGTCCAACTACTAATTAAATAGACATATTATATGCATGCGCACATGTACAAACACTTTGGAAACATGCAAAGTGATATGGCCAACACTAAGAAGAACGTGAAATGGTGTCTTGGTCAGTGAAAGTGGTGCAATTCGATCCTGTGGCATAGGAAACATGCAAAGTGATATGGCCAACACTAAGAAGAACGTGAAATGGTGTCTTGGTCAGTGAAAGTGGTGCAATTCGATCCTGTGGCATAGGAAACATGCAAAGTGATATGGCCAACACTAAGAAGAACGTGGTGTCGAAATGGTGTCTTGGTCAGTGAAAGTGGTGCAATTCGATCCTGTGGCATAGGAAACATGCAAAGTGATATGGCCAACACTAAGAAGAACGTGAAATGGTGTCTTGGTCAGTGACAGTGGTGCAATTCGATCCTGTGGCATAGGAAACATGCAAAGTGAAATGGTGTCTTGGTCAGTGAAAGTGGTGCAATTCGATCCTGTGGCATAGGAAACATGCAAAGTGAAACGGTGTCTTGGTCAGTGAAAGTGGTGCAATTCGATCCTGTGGCATAGGAAACATGCAAAGTGAAATGGTGTCTTGGTCAGTGAAATGGTGTCTTGGTCAGTGAAATGGTGTCTTGGTCAGTGAAATGGTGTCTTGGTCAGTGAAAGTGGTGTCTTGGTCAGTGAAATGGTGTCTTGGTCAGTGAAATGGTGTCTTGGTCAGTGAAATGGTGTCTTGGTCAGTGAAATGGTGTCTTGGTCAGTGAAATGGTGTCTTGGTCAGTGAAATGGTGTCTTGGTCAGTGAAATGGTGTCTTGGTCAGTGAAATGGTGTCTTGGTCAGTGAAATGGTGTCTTGGTCAGTGAAATGGTGTCTTGGTCAGTGAAATGGTGTCTTGGTCAGTGAAATGGTGTCTTGGTCAGTGAAATGGTGTCTTGGTCAGTGAAATGGTGTCTTGGTCAGTGAAATGGTGTCTTGGTCAGTGAAATGGTGTCTTGGTCAGTGAAATGGTGTCTTGGTCAGTGAAATGGTGTCTTGGTCAGTGAAATGGTGTCTTGGTCAGTGAAATGGTGTCTTGGTCAGTGAAATGGTGTCTTGGTCAGTGAAATGGTGTCTTGGTCAGTGAAATTGTGTCTTGTCAGTGAAATGGTGTCTTGGTCAGTGAAATGGTGTCTTGGTCAGTGAAAGTGGTGCAATTCGATCCTGTGGCATAGGAAACATGCAAAGTGAAATGGTGTCTTGGTCAGTGAAATGGTGTCTTGGTCAGTGAAATGGTGTCTTGGTCAGTGAAATGGTGTCTTGGTCAGTGAAATGGTGTCTTGGTCAGTGAAATTGTGTCTTGGTCAGTGAAATGGTGTCTTGGTCAGTGAAATGGTGTCTTGGTCAGTGAAATGGTGTCTTGGTCAGTGAAATGGTGTCTTGGTCAGTGAAATGGTGTCTTGGTCAGTGAAATGGTGTCTTGGTCAGTGAAATGGTGTCTTGGTCAGTGAAATGGTGTCTTGGTCAGTGAAATGGTGTCTTGGTCAGTGAAAGTGGTGTCTTGGTCAGTGAAAGTGGTGTCTTGGTCAGTGAAATGGTGTCTTGGTCAGTGAAAGTGGTGTCTTGGTCAGTGAAAGTGGTGTCTTGGTCAGTGAAAGTGGTGTCTTGGTCAGTGAAAGTGGTGTCTTGGTCAGTGAAATGGTGTCTTGGTCAGTGAAATGGTGTCTTGGTCAGTGAAATGGTGTCTTGGTCAGTGAAATGGTGTCTTGGTCAGTGAAATGGTGTCTTGGTCAGTGAAATGGTGTCTTGGTCAGTGAAATGGTGTCTTGGTCAGTGAAAGTGGTGTCTTGGTCAGTGAAATGGTGTCTTGGTCAGTGAAAGTGGTGTCTTGGTCAGTGAAATGGTGTCTTGGTCAGTGAAAGTGGTGTCTTGGTCAGTGAAAGTGGTGTCTTGGTCAGTGAAAGTGGTGTCTTGGTCAGTGAAAGTGGTGTCTTGGTCAGTGAAAGTGGTGTCTTGGTCAGTGAAAGTGGTGTCTTGGTCAGTGAAATGGTGTCTTGGTCAGTGAAATGGTGTCTTGGTCAGTGAAATGGTGTCTTGGTCAGTGAAATGGTGTCTTGGTCAGTGAAATGGTGTCTTGGTCAGTGAAATGGTGTCTTGGTCAGTGAAATGGTGTCTTGGTCAGTGAAATGGTGTCTTGGTCAGTGAAAGTGGTGTCTTGGTCAGTGAAATGGTGTCTTGGTCAGTGAAATGGTGTCTTGGTCAGTGAAAGTGGTGTCTTGGTCAGTGAAAGTGGTGTCTTGGTCAGTGAAAGTGGTGTCTTGGTCAGTGAAATGGTGTCTTGGTCAGTGAAATGGTGTCTTGGTCAGTGAAATGGTGTCTTGGTCAGTGAAATGGTGTCTTGGTCAGTGAAATGGTGTCTTGGTCAGTGAAATGGTGTCTTGGTCAGTGAAATGGTGTCTTGGTCAGTGAAATGGTGTCTTGGTCAGTGAAATGGTGTCTTGGTCAGTGAAAGTGGTGTCTTGGTCAGTGAAAGTGGTGTCTTGGTCAGTGAAATGGTGTCTTGGTCAGTGAAATGGTGTCTTGGTCAGTGAAATGGTGTCTTGGTCAGTGAAATGGTGTCTTGGTCAGTGAAATGGTGTCTTGGTCAGTGAAATGGTGTCTTGGTCAGTGAAATGGTGTCTTGGTCAGTGAAGTGGTGTCTTGGTCAGTGAAATGGTGTCTTGGTCAGTGAAATGGTGTCTTGGTCAGTGAAATGGTGTCTTGGTCAGTGAAATGGTGTCTTGGTCAGTGAAATGGTGTCTTGGTCAGTGAAATGGTGTCTTGGTCAGTGAAATGGTGTCTTGGTCAGTGAAATGGTGTCTTGGTCAGTGAAATGGTGTCTTGGTCAGTGAAATGGTGTCTTGGTCAGTGAAATGGTGTCTTGGTCAGTGAAATGGTGTCTTGGTCAGTGAAATGGTGTCTTGGTCAGTGAAATGGTGTCTTGGTCAGTGAAATGGTGTCTTGGTCAGTGAAATGGTGTCTTGGTCAGTGAAGTGGTGTCTTGGTCAGTGAAATGGTGTCTTGGTCAGTGAAGTGGTGTCTTGGTCAGTGAAGTGGTGTCTTGGTCAGTGAAGTGGTGTCTTGGTCAGTGAAATGGTGTCTTGGTCAGTGAAATGGTGTCTTGGTCAGTGAAATGGTGTCTTGGTCAGTGAAATGGTGTCTTGGTCAGTGAAATGGTGTCTTGGTCAGTGAAATGGTGTCTTGGTCAGTGAAGTGGTGTCTTGGTCAGTGAAAGTGGTGCAATTCGATCCTGTGTCATTATGTAGTAGTACTTTCGTGTTCACGTTAAACACTTTATTTTTATTTTTAATTATTTTTTTGTAATCTATCCAATCCGTCTGTTCACTCGACTGTTCTTTTCGTTTACAGTAAAATGACACAGCTAGGGTACATTTTGTTTGGTAATCTTGTACATAAGTACCCCCTTATGTTAGAGATCCTCAATCTGAAAGTCTGCTTCTTTCAGTTCTATGAAAGTAAACCAAGGCTGATCCTAACCTTATCTGTTCCCTCAAATGGCAGAATGTTGCTTCTCAGTGAACATGTGAGAGGGGGGGTGATAGATAGACATGTTTTCAGTTTGCTTGTTTTGTCATTTGATCTCAACAGTGTTGTGGTGGTGGTGCACTAAATACATTCAGGTGGGATACGATTTGCCTTCCTGTGTTTATTCCAATACGAAATCTCTGTCTCCCCCCCCCCCCCCCCCCCCTCTCTCTCTCTCTCTCTCTCTCTGGGTTTGTCTCTTATTTTCAACCATCGTTCCACAACATGCGCCATACAAAACAATGCTATTATTTTTATTCAAAGTTTGACACAATGCATTCATTTTTACTTTAACAGACGACCTACGTACATCGAAATGAGAATCATTAGATAATCAGTTTACATTGTTAAAACTTTCTATATAAAATCATCTCTATTAAAGCATAGACCTGCAAAACATATGCCAACACATGAACGTGGCCACAGAAATCGCGATATGAGGTAAAGCAAAGAGTAATTAATAAACAATGTCATACGAACTAAGAGCTCTTTACTCACTATCTTACACACAGAGCTTTGCCATCTGCTGAGACTTTTAGTCACTAAACAAACAGTTTTCAAACACCAGGCCTACATTAAACGTCTGTGTTATAGTATCATGCTGCCCGGCAGTCAATAAACCAAAATGTGACCCAGCATCACAAAAGGGACATTAAGTGTTAACATTACCAGTATGAGAAAATAGCACAGCTGGAAACTTCAGGCAATTCTCTTTCTAATGATATAAAAAAACATTCTTGTGTCTTTTTCCGTTCCAGAGTTATGAGCATTTACAGTTAGGAGGGTGAGCGTCAGCCATTTTAATAAATCAGTCTAAAGTCTATCCTATCCTAGGAAAATGCATCAACCTACTAATTTTAAGCACTTTTTTGAGTATTTGAGACCATAATATTAATAAACATTATCCTTTATGGATATGAAAGATACGATGTCAGAGAACATAACAATACCAATAATTCAAAATTGATAAAAATGAGATGTTTGACTTTGCAAGCCTGTTGTGAGAAGCTAGTCAAGCAACTTAATGTCCCTTTCGTGGTGCTGAGTCACAAATATTCTGCAGGCAAGCCTAAACCCATCTTTTTCTACATTAGCCAATGCATTGTGAACGACCCCCCGTGGGGATACCGGGGGGATCTGTTTGTACACACAGTTCCTCCTGGAAGTTCTGTGCTGCAACTTCCTCTAATCTACCAGTGTCTTTGATTCTGCCTTTTCCTTTTATTGGTGTCATCTATTACTGCTTTGCTTTATTTGCCCATTCTCCTGCCTTTTTTTTCTTTAAAAAAAAATCTTCCAAATAATTGTCTCCTTTTAGCTCCTCCGAAATCGGAATGTATCGGCTGAATTGAGCGGGGAGTCAATTAAAACCTGAAAACCGGACACCTACGCATTCAACCCAGTATGGCCATATGGCCTGGGAACACAGTAGAAGAATGAGCAGTGCAGTGTCTCCTCTGGTGGCTACCTCCTGACGACGTAACACAGAGATTCCCCTTGGACTGCTGCTTTCGGATTCTGCGAGCTGACAAACCAGGGTGTGGCTCTGAGTTGGGACTGGGAATGAGTGGCGTATGAGCAACGCCACTGTACGGCCCAGAAGATGGGACAGCAACAAAGAAGAAGATAGAAGATAGCTCCCTTAACACAGTGACAGGCAAGAGCTCAAGGGCGTGCAAGCAATCAAGAGTGCGTCTTAAACAGTCAGCACGAGTACAAAATTAGGCTAAGCAGCCAATCGTTTTGGGAGTTTTGTCTAATTTACATACTACTACCCGTGTTGACTGTCTAAGACGCACTCATGATTCCACGCCCTGGACAGGTGAACCGCAAGCAGATGAGTTCCAGCGCTATCTGGGAGGGGGCAGATGGCCCACCCTGCCAGATAGCCCACGCCTGGTCCTCAGCCGTCTCAGCTTGGCCAAGAAGGCCCGGCGGATGCGGAGGTGAGTCCAGCCGTACACCAGCGGGATGAGAGCCAGGTGGGCGAGCAGCAGGAACAGGCAGGTGAGGCTCATCCACGAGCTGACCACGTGCTCGTCCATCAGCTGCAGGCCCAAGGTCAAGGCCACTGGAAAGAGGGGGACGAAGAAGGACATCAGGATAGCCAGGGTGGTGGACAAGATGGATATCTCCTCCTTGCGCACAGACTCCAGGTTCTCCAACACCTCCCGGGTCTTCATGTCCTGCGCCTTGAAGTCGATGATGCGCGTGACGGAGCAGAACCCCCCGAGGAAGGACACGCCCGCGGACTGGAAGGTCGGGGTGGTCTGGGAAAGGCGGGACACGCCGTCTCCCAGCTTGTGGACCAGCAGGGGAAAGTTCCTGCTCCACTCGTCGTAGGATATGGTGCTCGACCGACCATGAAACTCCGTGGATCTGGGCGGGGTCTTGGAGGTGGAGGGCGGCGAGGAGAAGGTGGAGCTTTTCTTGGGCGGCGTGTCCGGCTTCAGGGACATCCCGTTCTGCGCCATGGGCAGATCGTGGAACGCGATGGTGTCGCCAGTCTTTGGCGATTCTTCACGAGTTCTCGTTATTTCCTCACGAATCCTCGTCGTTTCTTCTCGAGGTTTTGTCATTTCTTCACGAATCTTTGTTGTTGTTTCTTCGCGATTTTTTGTCATTTCTTCACGAATCTTTGTTGTTGCTTCTTCGCGAGTTTTCGTCGTTTCTTCGTGAGTCTTGGTGGTTTCTTTTCTGTTCCCGTGGAGGATCTCGCAGATCTCTGACCTCCCTGAAGGACTCATGGGGAATCTCTTCTTCTTCCTCAGTCCTATGTTCTCATCCTCAGCCACAGCACGAGATGCGCTGGTTGTGGTGACCTCACGACCTTCTCTGACGGCGATGGCACGGACTAAGGAGCTATCCACCTGGCTCTCCTCCGGGTGGGAACTGGTGATGTGGGAGAAGTCCGGGCTGATCCAGATGAGGCCACTGTTCTGCAACACCAGCTCGTTCTGCCGGTGGCAGCACATGTCCAGGAACTCCGTCAGACTCTCCGAGATCATTCGGCTGGAGTACCACATTTCGCGCTCCAGGGCGCTGACCACGGCCCGGTGGAGGAACGAGTCCCTCCGCTGCATAAAGTAGTGCCAGAGGCAGGTGTTGAGGCAGGACATTCTCCAGGAGGACACCTTCCTGACGCGAGGCGGGCCTGGCAGCAGTACGGCAAAGCAGGACGATTCCAGATCTGGGCTGAAGGAGTTGTGCACGCTGCGCAACACCAGGGGTTCCAGCAGCTTGACCTTGTAGGCCACCTGGAAAAAGGGGTTGTAGTGTACTGTAGTGTGCGGTGTTGTGTTGTATTATACTGGTTGTATTATATTATCACTTATTAGGACTTTGGGGTGGGATATTGCATTTATCCTATCTCAAGAGCCTGTGTGATAAACAGCAAGGCTCGAGAGATAGGATAAAAGCAATATCCCATTCCAAAGTCCTAATAACGGATATATACCGATATGTATCAACAGAAAAGCAAGAAAAAGAAACAGGCTCAGATTTGCAGAGAAATGAAAACGCATTCATTTTCACAACAATGGTCGCAGCACACACACTGTAACACGCATTCTTGCGCAAAGAATATAGTTCAACAAAATAGAAAATTTTAACACAAATGTACTTCATAAGATGTGGTGACAAAATGCAACGCATAAAGATAAACACAAACAGAAGCAATGAACTGAAACACTAACGACAATTGCTGTTATTTTAACTTGTAAACACCAACAATAAAACGTACACACTTAACGAGAGAGTCAATTTCAACACACCGTGAAAAAGAGGGGAATCAGCTTTGACAAGAACGTCAATCACAGGCCCGGCAAAACACGCTTTTTTTAACGGAGGTGTGGTAGCTCTTCGCACAGGTTCAGTCGGTTCATTTTTATTTCCGGAGAGAAGATGAATTTGAGCTGTTCTTGCGACAGTACTGCATCTACATTATCAACATGGACTCTCCCTGTGACAAAATTGCATAGCTCGAATCGTCTGCTGATATCAACGCGCATGGCTGGTCATGGAGTTGAGTAGCCAAGACCTAGATCCACGGCTAGACGTTCCAAGTGGCACGCACAGAATGGTTTGTGTAGATCTGTGACAGCTGGCACTGTTGATTCAGTTGAGCCATGAATCTTCTTGAGAGTGGCTTTGTTGTGTACCAGCATTACATTGTGTCGTCAGCGCTGAATGAATCCTTGGGGTAGCACTGCACAGCTTGTCAAAGTCTGGGTCCGGCTTTGGTAGGTACAGCTTGCATTGACAAGACGGTAATGATAATAATGATATGTGAAGATAAATAAATGTGACGTCAAGTTTCTAATAGCAACGGTGTATTCTTACACCTTTTTCTCACGTGCATTTACACTAAGCCTATGGGTTAATATACGCAAATGATAAGTCAAGTTATGATTTTATATCCTATACTTGGCAGCCTTCTTTGGCTCTCTTGGAGATAGGTATATTGTATTTTATTCTATTGTATTGTGCTGCATTTCATTGTGCTGGTTGCATGATATTGTATTGTGTTGTGTTATATTGTATTGTGTTGCATTGTACAGTACTGTACTGTACTGTACTGCACTTTTTTTGTACTGATTGCATGATATTGTATTGCATTGTATTGTAATTGGTTGTCTTGTGTTGTGTTTTATTGTGAAGTTTATATTGTGCACATTTCATAGAATAATAAGCTGGGAGAGCTTCACTTTCCAGACCGTCCGAAAGAAAGCTCTATGATAGCGACACACTGCTAGCGCTAAGGAAATACTTTATTAGGCCTTAATGCCAATTATTAGTACTGACCATCAACGACACACTGCTAGCGCTAAGGAAATACCTTATTAGGCCTTAATGCCAATTATTAGTACTGACCATCAACGACACACTGCTAGCGCTAAGGAAATACCTTATTAGGCCTTAATGCCAATTATTAGTACTGACCATCAACGACACACTGCTAGCGCTAAGGAAATACTTTATTAGGCCTTAATGCCAATTATTAGTACTGACCATCAACGACACACTGCTAGCGCTAAGGAAATACTTTATTAGGCCTTAATGCCAATTATTAGTACTGACCATCAACGACACACAGCTAGCGCTAAGGAAATACTTTATTAGGCCTTAATGCCAATTATTAGTACTGACCATCAACGACACACAGCTAGCGCTAAGGAAATACTTTATTAGGCCTTAATGCCAATTATTAGTACTGACCATCAACGACACACAGCTAGCGCTAAGGAAATACTTTATTAGGCCTTAATGCCAATTATTAGTACTGACCATCAACGACACACTGCTAGCGCTAAGGAAATACCTTATTAGGCCTTAATGCCAATTATTAGTACTGACCATCAACGACACACAGCTAGCGCTAAGGAAATACTTTATTAGGCCTTAATGCCAATTATTAGTACTGACCATCAACGACACACAGCTAGCGCTAAGGAAATACTTTATTAGGCCTTAATGCCAATTATTAGTACTGACCATCAACGACACACAGCTAGCGCTAAGGAAATACTTTATTAGGCCTTAATGCCAATTATTAGTACTGACCATCAACGACACACAGCTAGCGCTAAGGAAATACTTTATTAGGCCTTAATGCCAATTATTAGTACTGACCATCAACGACACACTGCTAGAGCTAAAGAAATACATTATTA
This sequence comes from Phymorhynchus buccinoides, assembly GCA_017654935.2. Classification (NCBI taxonomy): domain Eukaryota; kingdom Metazoa; phylum Mollusca; class Gastropoda; order Neogastropoda; family Raphitomidae; genus Phymorhynchus; species Phymorhynchus buccinoides. Next base: position 51,615,779 of record CM065698.1, on the reverse strand, counting down.
GGCCTTTATACCAATGATTAGTACTGACCATCAGCGACAACACCTCGCAACAGAAATATTGCCATCAACAAAAACAAAGGGATACATTGGCGATGAACTAAGCGAACGCGTGCACGTGTAAAGAAGAAGAAACGCATACACACAGACAAACAGACACATAGACACACGCGCAAGCACAGAGAGAGAGAGAGAGAGACAGACAGACAGAGAGACAGAGATACAGACAGAGAGAGCACACGCAGGAGTTATCACACGGAATTGTTCCTCCTCCCCAAACCATACAATGGCACAAAGTGGAGCCCTTATTCTTTTGAAAATAGACCAAAAAACAAAAAAACAAAAAAACAGACAAACCAGCCCATCGCAAAGTCCGATCACCTTCGGTGACGGACAAAAAGAGACAAGGACAAGAAAACCAATCTTCTGACCTTGATGTAGAAGCTGAAGATGAGGATGGAGGGAAAGACGAACAGAAGGAAGATCAAGGAGGCACAGTACAGGGTGGACGTGGGGAGACAGAGACACAGCTCGGGCACGAACTGAACGCCACTGTCTCTGTCTCTCTGGCCCATGAAAGGCAGGCTGGCGAGTAAGGTAGACACCACCCAGATGACTGCACAGAAAACAACAAAGGTTCACACGCACAGACATACGGATAATGTATGTGATCACGCGCACAGAGATGCTCGTGCACACATACATACATAGTTCTGAAGGAAACAGTCTCTAAATGGCCTAGAAAATGAGATTTTTGAAATATTGTTTTCCCCGGCTAAACATTTATAAGTGGTATTGGTAGCATAACCTTTTATAAGTATTATGGTTAGGGCTCGCCTCACACACACGGACATACATTCACGCAAACACACCAACACAGACACAGACACGCAGGAAAAACACGGACACAAACACACACATAAGACACAAATACACATCTGTGCACGCGCGCACGCATATACACACACGCGCACGCGCGCGCGCACACACACACACATACACACACGCGCGCGCGCACGCACACACACACACACACACAAACACATAGAAAGATCACATAAAATGTAGATATCAGAAACATTTTAGTTGTATAATAAATTATTCATTTCTTGAAATGTTAACGAAAAGGGCATTTATTTGCATATTCATTACATCATCCGATTATTGAATATTAGAATCTGATGGTGATTAACAGCCACATATTGCGTAGGCCTATGTGTTTGCATGTTCATGCGCATGTGCAAACAGAAACAGCATTGATGGAAGTAATGATTAACAGCCACACATTGTGTATGCGTATGTGTTTGCATGTGCATGCGTATGTGCACGCAGAAACATCATTGATGGAAGTAATGCATTGGAAGAAAGAATCAAACCAACATTATGGAAATAAACGGATTTTGCTGTGTAGGTCTTCACTGATAGCAAAGTCATGTCCGACACTGACCACGAAATAGCATAGGAGGAAACTGCTATTCTGTATAGCTGGGCAGGAATTGGTCTACAGTGGGGATGCCTTGCCCAGGGTACAACCCCACACTCTAGGGCCATTGAGGACTCCTGAATAACCGGTGTGCCAGTCTTGTCGTTTCTGACAGCGAGTTTCAAATAGCAGAGGAGGCGGCTGCAATTTGGGAGGGCTGGGCTACAATGTTCTTTTAGTGGAGATACCTTGCCCAGGGTACATCCCCGTTCTTTCATCCCAAGGGATTCGAGAAGAGCTGGGGCTGGAGACGGTCCTCAAGGGCATCCCCTCAGCCTGCAGGACTTAGATCCGGTGCAAATACCTCCTGGGTGGAGAGTGGTGCTGCAGGACTTAGATCCGGTGCAAATACCTCCTGGGTGGAGAGTGGTGCTGCAGGACTTAGATCCGGTGCAAATACCTCCTGGGTGGAGAGTGGTGCTGCAGGACTTAGATCCGGTGCAAATACCTCCTGGGTGGAGAGTGGTGCTGCAGGACTTAGATCCGGTGCAAATACCTCCTGGGTGGAGAGTGGTGCTCTTCCACCAAAGACATGATTGCCCATTACTTTAACCCCTTGACTGCCACCAACGTATTACGTACTGACCTGATGACATCACTGATGATGTCATCAGATGAAGAGGAATAACCCTGATATGCTGGCTTTTGCTCTAACACAGTCAAGAGAGTTATATCCCCAGACCATTTTTTTGCCAGATTGGTTCTATCAGTTGTCTTTTTCATGTCATGATTTGCCCAATGATTTTTTCTTTAATTTTCTCTGGCAGTCAAGGGGTTAACAACCCAATGACTGTACAGTTCCCACGTTACTGTTGGCCCCTACTACAGGCTAATGACAACCAATGACAACAGACGTTTGAATAAAGGGCGAATCTTTGTTTAATAAAAAGGGGGGGGGGGGAGAGGGGGGGGGGGGGGGGGGTATCACACCGATACCTTTGATTTTATCACCATGTATATCATATTGTTTGTTGTTGACGTACCATGGCTAAAAGACTCCAGGGATCATCCAACAACAGCCGAAGCACTTGAACACTATGGTACAAATGCATCAGCTAAGGGATGAGAACATTACAAGTGTGACCGTTTTTTATTACCCCGCCACGTGGGCAGCCACACTCAGTATTCGGGGGAGTATGTCATATAATTCCCTGCATTAGTTTTACGTTATTCTCCCAGGAGAGGCCTTCAATGCTCTTTTATATACAAATGATCGTCAGCTTCTGACCTCTGACCCAAGCCCTTGGAACCCCTCCCCCACCCCTTTTGACTAACTGACCCGCCCCTGGATAAAGCCGCCTCACACTATTCAACCTTGTTAGTTTATTAAATACTTGTAGCGGTGCCATAAAGTTTAACCGAGGCGTGGTTACCGCTACACCCATCTGTATTAATTTTAAAAAAATCGGGACTTTACTGGCTTTCGTACTGCCTCCGGGCATTGCCTCCAGTATTGTTCCCACCATATTTGTATTTACAAATGTCCCATATGTGTCTGATTCAGACCAAGAGGACGTAAAAAACCATTTTCGTCAACCTTGTTACAGTACACCCCGCTTATAGTAAAGTGCAGGGGAGCAAGGCTTTTCCTTTACTATAACAGGTTTTTTTTATAAACGATTTTCAGATATAGTAAAGTTTTGATAATATTTTTTATCTTATCCGATGTTGTTTTTCAAAGTCAAAGCTAACGTAAAATACTAAATATAAACCCATCCTACCCCTTCCTCATATGGTTTGAGGTCCAGAAAGGTGATTGGGTTTATACATGGTATATTTCCCTGTGCACAAAACAAAACTAGCTGTAAAAGCATATAGTGTACAACCTCTAACTTCCAGAATCGCCTTTGAATCTATTCATGCATGCACACGCACGTGCGTGCGCGCACACACGCACACACACAAACACGCACCGTGACCGAACAGTTTGCCTGCGGACATTTTGCCTATGGACACTTTGCCTACAGACATTATGCCTGTGGTCACCATGCTCACCGGACATTTTGCCTACTGGACATTATGCCTACAGACATTATGCCTGATAATAGATTATCATGCCTGCAATAAAATATCGCATTTTTATGATGCTACAGCAAAACCCAGTTATAAGAAAATCGAAGGGAGATAATTTTTTTGTTTTCTTATATCCGTGTTTTCTTATATCCGAAACTCGGATAAAAGAAAACATTTTGATTTTTTTTTTCTTATAACCGAGTTGAATGGGGGAAATGGGAAAAAATAAAAGAGAAAAAGAGAAAATAATAAAATAAAAGACAAACAGAAACATAAAACGAAGACAAAAATGCTTTTACCTAATTTGGTGCATGAAAAAAAAGGAAAAATGCAAAACGGAGGAAAAAAAGAAAGAACAGAACAGAAAATTAAAAACAAAAATGAAGGCAGACGTGGTGTGAGTTGCATGATGAGCGAGCAAGATAGCGGAGAGCAGATGAATGAGTGGGTGTGGTGTGAGAGTAGCATATTTGTTTAAATGTAAATTTCTGTTTCTTGTTTTTAATCAATATTCTAATTTGGATGTATAACTTACTTTACACAGTGGAAGACAATTTTGTATTTGCGTTTGTACAATGCCAATGGACAATAAGGAAACTTGCGACCTATGACTCATGTTTTACATCATAAAATCAAAATACAGCAAAACTCGGTTATAAGAAAATCGAAGGGAGATGATGTTTTGCTTATTACCATATCCAAGTTTTCTTATATCCGAAACTCGTTTGCTTTTATGTGGATGTTCGTCCACATATTCAGTTATTTGTATTTATCTTCTTAAAGAAATGAATTGCCTTTTCCTCTCTGCCATTGCTGCTGAAAATGTAAGGATGGACAGTCTCTCTACCACCAACACAAAAGTACAGGCACTCATATTTTTTTCTTCTGCTCAACATTTATTTTGCACAGAATACTGAAGGAAAGTATGGAATAAAGGAACAAAAACAACTCAATTAGTCTTGCAATCAAGTGCCTGTACTGTTTAGACTGTCTGTGACACAACTGGTATGAGGTAAACTTTCCCTTTTTGGAACGACTTCAATTTTCTCGGAACATCCTTTCAGTTCAGGTCCAACTCATTTTTAAAGACACACTGAGCCAACACAATTAAATCCCTTGTTTTTTTTCTGGGTAGCTGTGACCCACATACAAATTCCCCAAACTTCAAATTGAGGCTGCTCTTTAAAATGTTTCGTTTTGAATTTGGGGGCATTTGTATGGGAGTCAAACCTGGTCAAAACAAGATTTTGTACCAGCTATAAGGGAAAACACATGAAACCTGTGATTTTGACACGTGATCTGGTGGGTCTTTAAGAAAATGTTGTCAATGGTAATTCGCTTATAAGTAAATAGAACTCGCTTATAAGAAAATGAACTGCAAACCAACTCGCTTGTATGACATATGATTTTTCTTATATCCAAGTTTCCATTGCGGATGGGAGAAAAAAATTGCTTGCTTATAACCAAGTTTTCTTATAAGCGAGTTTCTTATATCCCAGTTTTGATCATAGATAAGAAAGAAGAAGTTCGGCATGGAATTTTTTTTTGCTTCATTGTAAACGAGTTTTCTTATAAGCGAGTTTCTTATAAGCGGATTCGGCTGTATATATTTTTTTTTTTTCCCCGACTAAGTAATGAGGGGAAAGAAACATGTTTTTGAGTGCCTTTCAATTTCGTTGATGAAGGTGGGTAGAGGGAGTAGTGAGACTGTGACGTATACATTGATGACGTATTTACAAAGGTCAGGAAGAGGACAATTTTTTTTTTGTAAGGAGGAGGAACCACAAATGACTTTACTATATTATACTATATTATTTACTACGTAATTATAACCCAGTTGTTATTATGGGTGAGGGAGTGGTGAGACTGTGATGCATACATTGGTGACGTATTTACAAAGGTCACGAAGAGGACAATTTTTTTTATTGTAACCGGGAGCCAGTCCTGTGGGGAACCAAAAGTAACTTTACTATAGCAGGTTTTTTATTATAACCGAGTTGATACTATCCGAGGTCTATTTAGCAATAAAACAGTAGACCTTTGGCCGGGAACCAGTGCTTTCCTTTACTGTAACCGAAATTTCTTATAACCGAGTTTACTATAAACGGGGAGTACTGTAGTTGAAATAACATTCAGTGATGAACTCTATTCAACTACTTGTAGCCTTGTGCCGGCTTCACTCTCGGCAAGCATTGGCTGTATTGCCCCACAAGTGCCTGGAGTGAGTTGGAAGTAAATGGTGCAGTCGCCAATTCCTTCCGACCTGGTTGGACGGGGGGTTTCATCCGGACCAAAATTTGCATTTGTGATTTCTACTCAAACTGTCAAAAGAAAGGAAAAGCTGTGGGAAGGTCACAACCATTTTCATCCGACTTGGTTGAAAGGTGTGAGGCGGCTCTTGCTGGCCACTGCCGGTGTGGCAATGTATTTTTACCTCTATGAGATTTTTTTTACCTCTAGCCGCGTAGCCAATCAGAATCGTTTGTTTGTCCGCCATTGTGAATCATTACGAAACTAAATGCATGGCTTTGTACATCGATTTCTCTGCAAATATGTAGATTTACACTCTCCTCCTCTATTTCTTGGTTCTTTCCGTTGTTTCAACTTCGTTAGGGATAGGGATAGGGTTAGGGTTAGTAGCAATCAAGGGAGATAAGTAACTGTTCTAATGCGCATGCGCAGAGGTAAATATTTCATACAACTACTTATTTATCGTGACACCGTACCTGCCACGTTGATGGGCACGAAGAACTTGAAGAGCACAAGGCAGTACACGGCGTAGCGGCAGTAGCGTAGGTAGCGCACGAAGGCGATGCTACAGAGCGTTAAAATGTGCACCGAGGAGAGCAGGGGGACCAGGAAACCCTCCACTGTGCATAGGTCTCCTGCTCTGTATGGCCACCTGGGAGAATCAAGGCATAGAGCTTCATGGGCCATTGTCATTCTATGTTTTAACATATCAACTACCAATCTTCGTTTCCACAATACACACACCGAAACACATCATCTGAACATACCATTCTTTACTTTTGTATTACACACCAAAACACATCATCTGAACATAATTATCATTCTTTGATTTTACATTACTTACACCAAAACACGTCATTCTATTGTCATTATTTTCACATTACGCACACCAAAACACATGTGAACATATTCTTTGCTTTTACATTACTTACACCAAAACACATAATCTGAACATATCATTCTTTACTTTAACATTACTCACACCAAAAAGCCTAAATGTCACAAAGAGTGATTACTTCGCAGCCTACAAACCTTGCAAACAACGAAGCCAACTTTTTTTTTTTTTACTTCCCACCTGGAAGGTGAAAAGGTGGAAGGTGGGAAGTAAAAAAAAAAAAGTTGAGCTTCCAGTTGTTTGCAAGGTTTGTAGGCTGCGAAGTAAATCACTCTTTGTGACATTTAGGCTTTTGGTGTGTGTGAGTAATGTTAAAGAAAGAATGATATGTTCAGATTATGTGTTTTGGTGTAAGTAATGTAAAAGCAAAGAATATGTTCACATGTGTTTTGGTGTGCGTAATGTGAAAATAATGACAATAGAATGACGTGTTTTGGTGTAAGTAATGTAAAATCAAAGAATGATAATTATGTTCAGATGATGTGTTTTGGTGTGTAATACAAAAGTAAAGAATGGTATGTTCAGATGATGTGTTTCGGTGTGTGTATTGTGGAAACGAAGATTGGTAGTTGATATGTTAAAACATAGAATGACAATGGCCCATGAAGCTCTATGCCTTGATTCTCCCAGGTGGCCATACAGAGCAGGAGACCTATGCACAGTGGAGGGTTTCCTGGTCCCCCTGCTCTCCTCGGTGCACATTTTAACGCTCTGTAGCATCGCCTTCGTGCGCTACCTACGCTACTGCCGCTACGCCGTGTACTGCCTTGTGCTCTTCAAGTTCTTCGTGCCCATCAACGTGGCAGGTACGGTGTCACGATAAATAAGTAGTTGTATGAAATATTTACCTCTGCGCATGCGCATTAGAACAGTTACTTATTCTCCCGTGATTGCTACTAACCCTAACCTAACCCTATCCCTAACGAAGTTGAAACAACGGAAAGAACCAAGAAATAGAGGAGGAGAGTGTAAATCTACGTATTTGCAGAGAAATCGATGTACAAAGCCATGCACTTTAGTTTCGTAATGATTCACAATGGCGGACAAACAAACGATTCTGATTGGCTACGCGGCTAGAGGTAAAAATCTCATAGAGGTAAAAATACATTGCCACACCGGCAGTGGCCAGCAAGAGCCGCCTCACACCTATCAACCAAGTCGGATGAAAATGGTTGTGACCTTTCCACGCTTTTCCTTTCTTTTGACAGTTTGAGTAGAAATCACAAATGCAAATTTTGGTCGGATGAAACCCTTCCAACCAGGTCGGAAGGAATTGGCGACTGCACCATTTACTTCCAACTCACTCCAGGCACTTGTGGGGCAATACAGCCAATGCTTGCCGAGAGTGAAGCCGGCACAAGGCTACAAGTAGTTGAATAGAGTTCACAACTGTGAATGTTATTTCACAACTACAGTACTCCCCGTTTATAGTAAACTCGGTTATAAGAAATTTCGGTTACAGTAAAGGAAAGCACTGGTTCCCGGCCAAAGGTCTACTGTTTTATTGCTAAATAGACCTCGGATAGTATCAACTCGGTTATAATAAAAAAACCTGCTATAGTAAAGTTACTTTTGGTTCCCCACAGGACTGGCTCCTCGGTTACAATAAAAAAAAATTTGTCCTCTTCGTGACCTTTGTAAATACGTCACCAATGTATGCATCACAGTCTCACCACTCCCTCCACCCATAATAACAACTGGGTTATAATTACGTAGTAAATAATATAGTATAATATAGTAAAGTCATTTGTGGTTCCTCCTCCTTACAATAAAAAAAATTGTCCTCTTCCTGACCTTTGTAAATACGTCATCAATGTATACGTCACAGTCTCACTACTCCCTCTACCCACCTTCATCAACGAAACTGAAAGGCACTCAAAAACATGTTTCTCTCCCCTCATTACTTAGTGGAAAAAAATAAATATACAGCCGAATCCGCTTATAAGAAACTCGGTTATAAGAAAACTCGCTTGCAATGAAGCAAAAAAAAAATTCCATGCCGAACTTCTTCTTTCTTATCTATGATCAAAACTGGGATATAAGAAACTCGCTTATAAGAAAACTTGGTTATAAGCAAGCAATTTTTTTCGCCCATCCGCAATGGAAACTTGGATATAAGAAAATTATGTCATACAAGCGAGTTGGTTTGCAGTTCATTTTCTTATAAGCGAGTTTATTTACTTATAAGCGAATTACCATTGACAACATTTTCTTAAAGACCCACCAGATCACGTGTCAAAATCACGGGTTTCACGTGTTTTCCCTCTTATAGCTGGTAAGAAATCTTGTTTTGACCAGGTTTGACTCCCATACAAATGCCCCCAATTCAAAACGAAACATTTTAAAGAGCAGCCTCAATTTGAAGTTTGGGGAATTTGTATGTGGGTCACAGCTACCCAGAAAAAAACAAGGGATTTAATTGTGTTGGCTCAGTGTGTCTTTAAAAATGAGTTGGACCCGAACTGAAAGGATGTTCCGAGAAAATTGAAGTCGTTCCAAAAAGGGAAAGTTTACCTCATACCAGTTGTGTCACAGACAGTCTAAAAAGTGCAGGCATTTGATTGCAAGACTAATTGGGTTGTTTTTGTTCCTTTATTCCATACTTTCCTACAGTATTCTGTGCAAAATAAATGTTGAGCAGAAAGAAAAAAAATATGCCTGTACTTTTGTGTTGGTGGTAGAGAGACTGTCCATCCTTACATTTTCAGCAGCAATGGCAGAGAGGAAAAGGCAATTCATTTCTTTAAGAAGATCAATACAAATAACTGAATATGTGGACGAACATCCACATAAAAGCAAACGAGTTTCGGATATAAGAAAACTTGGATATGGTAATAAGCAAAAACATCATCTCCCTTCGATTTTCTTATAACCGAGTTTTGCTGTATTTTGATTTTATGATGTAAAACATTAGTCATAGGTCGCAAGTTTCTTTATTGTCCATTGGCATTGTACAAACGCAAATACAAAATTGTCTTCCACTGTGTAAAATAAGTTAAAAACAATACATCCAAATTAGAATATTGATTAAAAACAAGAAACAGAAATTTACATTTAAACAAATATGTTACTCTCACACCACACCCACTCATTCATCTGCTCTCCGCTATCCTGCTCGCTCATCATGCAACTCACACCACGTCTGCCTTCATTTTTGTTTTTAATTTTCTGTTCTGTTCTTTCTTTTTTTCCTCCGTTTTGTTTTGCATTTTTTCTTTTTTTTTCATGCACCAAATTAGGTAAAAGCATTTTCTCTTCGTTTTATGTTTCTGTTTGTCTTTTATTTTATTTTTTTTCTCTTTTTCTCTTTTATTTTTTCCCTTTTCCCCCATTCAAATCGGTTATAAGGAAAAAAAAATCAAAATGTTTTCTTTTATCCGAGTTTCGGATATAAGAAAACACGGATTTAAGAAAACAAAAAAATTATCTCCCTTCAATTTTCTTATAACCGGGTTTTGCTGTAGCATCATGAAAATGCGATATTTTTATTGCAGGCATGATAATCTATTATCAGGCATAATGTCTGTAGGCATAATGTCCAGTAGGCAAAATGTCCGGTGAGCATGGTGACCACAGGCATAATGTCTGTAGGCAAAGTGTCCATAGGCAAAATGTCCGCAGGCAAACTGTTCGGTCACGGGTGCGTGTGTGTGTGTGTGTGTGCGCGCACGCACGTGCGTGTGCATGCATGAATAGATTCAAAGGCGATTCTGGAAGTTAGAGGTTGTACACTATATGCTTTTACAGCTAGTTTTGTTTTGTGCACAGGGAAATATACCATGTATAAACCCAATCACCTTTTTGGACCTCAAACCATATGAGGAAGGGGTAGGATGGGTTTATATTTAGTATTTTACGTTAGCTTTGACTTTGAAAAACAACATCGGATAAGATAAAAAATATCATCAAAACTTTACTATATCCGAAAATCGTTTATAAGAAAAACCTGTTATAGTAAAGGAAAAGCCTTGCTCCCCTGCACTTTACTATAAGCGGGGTGTACTGTAACAAGGTTGACGAAAATGGTTTTTTTACGTCCTCTTGGTCTGAATCAGACACATATGGGACATTTGTAAATACAAATATGGTGGGAACAATACTGGAGGCAATGCCCGGAGGCAGTACGAAACCAGTAAAGTCCCGATTTTTTTAAATTAATACAGATAGGTGTAGCGGTAACCACGCCTCGGTTAAACTTTATCGGCTATGGCACCGCTACAAGTATTTAATAAACTAACAAGGTTGAATAGTGTGAGGCGGCTTTATCCAGGGGCGGGTCAGTTAGTCAAAAGGGGTGGGGGAGGGGTTCCAAGGGCTTGGGTCAGAGGTCAGAAGCTGACGATCATTTGTATATAAAAGAGCATTGAAGGCCTCTCCTGGGAGAATAACGTAAAACTAATGCAGGGAATTATATGACATACTCCCCCGAATACTGAGTGTGGCTGCCCACGTGGCGGGGTAATAAAAAACGGTCACACACACACGTAATGTTCTCATCCCTAGCTGGTGCATTTGTACCATAGTGTTCAAGTGCTTCGGCTGTTGTTGAGATGATCCCTGGAGTTCTTTTAGCCATGGTACGTCAACAACAAACAATATGATATACATGGTGATAAAATCAAAGGTATCGGTGTGATACCCCCCCCCCCCCCCCCCGTCCCTCTCTCCCTCCCCCCCCCCTTTTTTATTAAACAAAGATTCGCCCTTTATTCAAACGTCTGTTGTCATTGGTTGTCATTAAGCCTGTAGTAGGGGCCAACAGTAACGTGGGAACTGTACAGTCATTGGGTTGTTAACCCCTTGACTGCCAGAGAAAATTAAAGAATAAAATCATTGGGCAAATCATGACATGAAAAAGACACAACTGATAGAGCCAATCTGGCAAAATGGTCTGGGGATATTACTCTCTTGACTGTGTTAGAGCAAAAGCCAGCATATCAGGGTTATTCCTCTTCATCTGATGACATCATCACTGGTGTCATCAGGTCAGTACGTAATACGTTGGTGGCAGTCAAGGGGTTAAAGTAATGGGCAATCATGTCTTTGGTGGAAGAGCACCACTCTCCACCCAGGAGGTATTTGCACCGGATCTAAGTCCTGCAGCACCACTCTCCACCCAGGAGGTATTTGCACCGGATCTAAGTCCTGCAGCACCACTCTCCACCCAGGAGGTATTTGCACCGGATCTAAGTCCTGCAGCACCACTCTCCACCCAGGAGGTATTTGCACCGGATCTAAGTCCTGCAGCACCACTCTCCACCCAGGAGGTATTTGCACCGGATCTAAGTCCTGCAGGCTGAGGGGATGCCCTTGAGGACCGTCTCCAGCCCCAGCTCTTCTCGAATCCCTTGGGATGAAAGAACGGGGATGTACCCTGGGCAAGGTATCTCCACTAAAAGAACATTGTAGCCCAGCCCTCCCAAATTGCAGCCGCCTCCTCTGCTATTTGAAACTCGCTGTCAGAAACGACAAGACTGGCACACCGGTTATTCAGGAGTCCTCAATGGCCCAGAGATGGGGATGTACCCTGGGCAAGGCATCCCCACTGTAGACCAATTCCTGCCCAGCTATACAGAATAGCAGTTTCCTCCTATGCTATTTCGTGGTCAGTGTCGGACATGACTTTGCTATCAGTGAAGACCTACACAGCAAAATCCGTTTATTTCCATAATGTTGGTTTGATTCTTTCTTCCAATGCATTACTTCCATCAATGATGTTTCTGCGTGCACATACGCATGCACATGCAAACACATACGCATACACAATGTGTGGCTGTTAATCATTACTTCCATCAATGCTGTTTCTGTTTGCACATGCGCATGAACATGCAAACACATAGGCCTACGCAATATGTGGCTGTTAATCACCATCAGATTCTAATATTCAATAATCGGATGATGTAATGAATATGCAAATAAATGCCCTTTTCGTTAACATTTCAAGAAATGAATAATTTATTATACAACTAAAATGTTTCTGATATCTACATTTTATGTGATCTTTCTATGTGTTGTGTGTGTGTGTGTGTTGTGTGTGCGTGCGCGCGCGCGTGTGTGTATGTGGTGTGTGTGTGTGCGCGCGCGCGTGCGCGTGTGTGTATATGCGTGCGCGCGTGCACAGATGTGTATTTGTGTCTTATGTGTGTGTTTGTGTCCGTGTTTTTCCTGCGTGTCTGTGTCTGTGTTGGTGTTTTTGCGTGAATGTATGTCCGTGTGTGTGAGGCGAGCCCTAACCATAATACTTATAAAAGGTTATGCTACCAATACCACTTATAAATGTTTAGCCGGGGAAAACAATATTTCAAAAATCTCATTTTCTAGGCCATTTAGAGACTGTTTCCTTCAGAACTATGTATGTATGTGTGCACGAGCATCTCTGTGCGCGTGATCACATACATTATCCGTATGTCTGTGCGTGTGAACCTTTGTTGTTTTCTGTGCAGTCATCTGGGTGGTGTCTACCTTACTCGCCAGCCTGCCTTTCATGGGCCAGAGAGACAGAGACAGTGGCGTTCAGTTCGTGCCCGAGCTGTGTCTCTGTCTCCCCACGTCCACCCTGTACTGTGCCTCCTTGATCTTCCTTCTGTTCGTCTTTCCCTCCATCCTCATCTTCAGCTTCTACATCAAGGTCAGAAGATTGGTTTTCTTGTCCTTGTCTCTTTTTGTCCGTCACCGAAGGTGATCGGACTTTGCGATGGGCTGGTTTGTCTGTTTTTTTGTTTTTTTTGTTTTTTGGTCTATTTTCAAAAGAATAAGGGCTCCACTTTGTGCCATTGTATGGTTTGGGGAGGAGGAACAATTCCGTGTGATAACTCCTGCGTGTGCTCTCTCTGTCTGTATCTCTGTCTCTCTGTCTGTCTGTCTCTCTCTCTCTCTCTCTCTGTGCTTTGCGCGTGTGTCTATGTGTCTGTTTGTCTGTGTGTATGCGTTTCTTCTTCTTTACACGTGCACGCGTTCGCTTAGTTCATCGCCAATGTATCCCTTTGTTTTTGTTGATGGCAATATTTCTGTTGCGAGGTGTTGTCGCTGATGGTCAGTACTAATCATTGGTATAAAGGCCTAATAATGTATTTCTTTAGCTCTAGCAGTGTGTCGTTGATGGTCAGTACTAATAATTGGCATTAAGGCCTAATAAAGTATTTCCTTAGCGCTAGCTGTGTGTCGTTGATGGTCAGTACTAATAATTGGCATTAAGGCCTAATAAAGTATTTCCTTAGCGCTAGCTGTGTGTCGTTGATGGTCAGTACTAATAATTGGCATTAAGGCCTAATAAGGTATTTCCTTAGCGCTAGCTGTGTGTCGTTGATGGTCAGTACTAATAATTGGCATTAAGGCCTAATAAAGTATTTCCTTAGCGCTAGCTGTGTGTCGTTGATGGTCAGTACTAATAATTGGCATTAAGGCCTAATAAGGTATTTCCTTAGCGCTAGCAGTGTGTCGTTGATGGTCAGTACTAATAATTGGCATTAAGGCCTAATAAAGTATTTCCTTAGCGCTAGCTGTGTGTCGTTGATGGTCAGTACTAATAATTGGCATTAAGGCCTAATAAAGTATTTCCTTAGCGCTAGCTGTGTGTCGTTGATGGTCAGTACTAATAATTGGCATTAAGGCCTAATAAAGTATTTCCTTAGCGCTAGCTGTGTGTCGTTGATGGTCAGTACTAATAATTGGCATTAAGGCCTAATAAAGTATTTCCTTAGCGCTAGCAGTGTGTCGTTGATGGTCAGTACTAATAATTGGCATTAAGGCCTAATAAAGTATTTCCTTAGCGCTAGCAGTGTGTCGTTGATGGTCAGTACTAATAATTGGCATTAAGGCCTAATAAAGTATTTCCTTAGCGCTAGCAGTGTGTCGCTATCATAGAGCTTTCTTTCGGACGGTCTGGAAAGTGAAGCTCTCCCAGCTTATTATTCTATGAAATGTGCACAATATAAACTTCACAATAAAACACAACACAAGACAACCAATTACAATACAATGCAATACAATATCATGCAATCAGTACAAAAAAAGTGCAGTACAGTACAGTACAGTACTGTACAATGCAACACAATACAATATAACACAACACAACACAATACATGCAACCAGCACAATGAAATGCAGCACAATACAATAGAATAAAATACAATATACCGATCTCCAAGAGAGCCAAAGAAGGCTGCCAAGTATAGGATATAAAACAATATCTTGACTTATCATTTGCGTATATTAACCCATAGGCTTAGTGTAAATGCACGTGAGAAAAAGGTGTAAGAATACACCGTTGCTATTAGAAACTTGACGTCACAGTTATTTATCTTCACATATCATTATTATCATTACCGTCTTGTCAACGCGAGCTGTACCTACCAAAGCTGGACCCAGACTTTGACAAGCTGTGCAGTGCTACCCCAAGGATTCATTCAGCGCTGACGACACAATGTAATGCTGGTACACAACAAAGCCACTCTCAAGAAGATTCATGGCTCAACTGAATCAACAGTGCCAGCTGTCACAGATCTACACAAACCATTCTGTGCGTGCCACTTGGAACGTCTAGCCGTGGATCTAGGCCTAGGCTACTCAACTCCATGACCAGCCATGCGCGTCGATATTAGCAGACGATTCGAGCTATGCAATTTTGTCACAGGGAGAGTCCATGTTGATAATGTAGATGCAGTACTGTCGCAAGAACAGCTCAAATTCATCTTCTCTCCGGAAATAAAAATGAACCGACTGAACCTGTGCGAAGAGCTACCACACCTCCGTTAAAAAAAGCGTGTTTGCCGGGCCTGTGATTGACGTTCTTGTCAAAGCTGATTCCCCTCTTTTTCACGGTGTGTTGAAATTGACTCTCTCTCTAAGTGTGTACGTTTTATTGTTGGTGTTTACAAGTTAAAATAACAACAATTGTCGTTAGTGTTTCAGTTCATTGCTTCTGTTTGTGTTGTATCTTTATGCGTTGCATTTTGTCACCACATCTTATGAAGTACATTTGTGTTAAAATGTTCTATTTTGTTGAACTATATTCTTTGCGCAAGAATGTGTGTTACAGTGTGTGTGCTGCAACCATTGTTGTGAAAATGAATGCTTTTTCATTTCTCTGCAAATCTGAGCCTGTTTCTTTTTGTTTCTTTTTTGTTGATACATATCGGTATATATCCGTTATTAGGACTTTGGAATGGGATATTGCTTTTATCCTATCTCTCGAGCCTTGCTGTTTATCACACAGGCTCTTGAGATAGGATAAATGCAATATCCCACCCCAAAGTCCTAATAAGTGATAATATAATACAACCAGTATAATACAACACAACACCGCACACTACAGTACACTACAACCCCTTTTTCCAGGTGGCCTACAAGGTCAAGCTGCTGGAACCCCTGGTGTTGCGCAGCGTGCACAACTCCTTCAGCCCAGATCTGGAATCGTCCTGCTTTGCCGTACTGCTGCCAGGCCCGCCTCGCGTCAGGAAGGTGTCCTCCTGGAGAATGTCCTGCCTCAACACCTGCCTCTGGCACTACTTTATGCAGCGGAGGGACTCGTTCCTCCACCGGGCCGTGGTCAGCGCCCTGGAGCGCGAAATGTGGTACTCCAGCCGAATGATCTCGGAGAGTCTGACGGAGTTCCTGGACATGTGCTGCCACCGGCAGAACGAGCTGGTGTTGCAGAACAGTGGCCTCATCTGGATCAGCCCGGACTTCTCCCACATCACCAGTTCCCACCCGGAGGAGAGCCAGGTGGATAGCTCCTTAGTCCGTGCCATCGCCGTCAGAGAAGGTCGTGAGGTCACCACAACCAGCGCATCTCGTGCTGTGGCTGAGGATGAGAACATAGGACTGAGGAAGAAGAAGAGATTCCCCATGAGTCCTTCAGGGAGGTCAGAGATCTGCGAGATCCTCCACGGGAACAGAAAAGAAACCACCAAGACTCACGAAGAAACGACGAAAACTCGCGAAGAAGCAACAACAAAGATTCGTGAAGAAATGACAAAAAATCGCGAAGAAACAACAACAAAGATTCGTGAAGAAATGACAAAACCTCGAGAAGAAACGACGAGGATTCGTGAGGAAATAACGAGAACTCGTGAAGAATCGCCAAAGACTGGCGACACCATCGCGTTCCACGATCTGCCCATGGCGCAGAACGGGATGTCCCTGAAGCCGGACACGCCGCCCAAGAAAAGCTCCACCTTCTCCTCGCCGCCCTCCACCTCCAAGACCCCGCCCAGATCCACGGAGTTTCATGGTCGGTCGAGCACCATATCCTACGACGAGTGGAGCAGGAACTTTCCCCTGCTGGTCCACAAGCTGGGAGACGGCGTGTCCCGCCTTTCCCAGACCACCCCGACCTTCCAGTCCGCGGGCGTGTCCTTCCTCGGGGGGTTCTGCTCCGTCACGCGCATCATCGACTTCAAGGCGCAGGACATGAAGACCCGGGAGGTGTTGGAGAACCTGGAGTCTGTGCGCAAGGAGGAGATATCCATCTTGTCCACCACCCTGGCTATCCTGATGTCCTTCTTCGTCCCCCTCTTTCCAGTGGCCTTGACCTTGGGCCTGCAGCTGATGGACGAGCACGTGGTCAGCTCGTGGATGAGCCTCACCTGCCTGTTCCTGCTGCTCGCCCACCTGGCTCTCATCCCGCTGGTGTACGGCTGGACTCACCTCCGCATCCGCCGGGCCTTCTTGGCCAAGCTGAGACGGCTGAGGACCAGGCGTGGGCTATCTGGCAGGGTGGGCCATCTGCCCCCTCCCAGATAGCGCTGGAACTCATCTGCTTGCGGTTCACCTGTCCAGGGCGTGGAATCATGAGTGCGTCTTAGACAGTCAACACGGGTAGTAGTATGTAAATTAGACTAAACTCCCAAAACGATTGGCTGTTTAGCCTAATTTTGTACTCGTGCTGACTGTTTAAGACGCACTCTTGATTGCTTGCACGCCCTTGAGCTCTTGCCTGTCACTGTGTTAAGGGAGCTATCTTCTATCTTCTTCTTTGTTGCTGTCCCATCTTCTGGGCCGTACAGTGGCGTTGCTCATACGCCACTCATTCCCAGTCCCAACTCAGAGCCACACCCTGGTTTGTCAGCTCGCAGAATCCGAAAGCAGCAGTCCAAGGGGAATCTCTGTGTTACGTCGTCAGGAGGTAGCCACCAGAGGAGACACTGCACTGCTCATTCTTCTACTGTGTTCCCAGGCCATATGGCCATACTGGGTTGAATGCGTAGGTGTCCGGTTTTCAGGTTTTAATTGACTCCTCGCTGCATTCAGCCGACACATTCCGATTTCGGAGGAGCTCAAAGGAGAACAATTATTTGGAAGATTTTTTTTTTTAAAGAAAAAAAAAGGCAGGAGAATGGGCAAATAAAGCAAAGCAGTAATAGATGACACCAATAAAAGGAAAAGGCAGAATCAAAGACACTGGTAGATTAGAGGAAGTTGCAGCACAGAACTTCCAGGGTGAGGAACTGTTTGTACAAACAGATCCCCCCGGTATCCCCACGGGGGGTCGTTCACAATGCATTGGCTAATGTAGAAAAAGATGGGTTTAGGCTTGCCTGCAGAATATTTGTGACTCAGCACCACGAAAGGGACATTAAGTTGCTTGACTAGCTTCTCACAACAGGCTTGCAAAGTCAAAAATCTCATTTTTTTTATCAATTTTGAATTATTGGTATTTTTATGTTCTCTGACATCGTATCTTTCATATCCATAAAGGATAATGTTTATTAATATTATGGTCTCAAATACTCAAAAAAGTGCTTAAAATTAGTAGGTTGATGCATTTTCCTAGGATAGGATAGACTTTAGACTGATTTATTAAAATGGCTGACGCTCACCCTCCTAACTGTAAATGCTCATAACTCTGGAACGGAAAAAGACACAAGAATGTTTTTTTATATCATTAGAAAGAGAATTGCCTGAAGTTTCCAGCTGTGCTATTTTTCTCATACTGGTAATGTTAACACTTAATGTCCCTTTTGTGATGCTGGGTCACATTTTGGTTTATTGACTGCCGGGCAGCATGATACTATAACACAGACGTTTAATGTAGGCCTGGTGTTTGAAAACTGTTTGTTTAGTGACTAAAAGTCTCAGCAGATGGCAAAGCTCTGTGTGTAAGATAGTGAGTAAAGAGCTCTTAGTTCGTATGACATTGTTTATTAATTACTCTTTGCTTTACCTCATATCGCGATTTCTGTGGCCACGTTCATGTGTTGGCATATGTTTTGCAGGTCTATGCTTTAATAGAGATGATTTTATATAGAAAGTTTTAACAATGTAAACTGATTATCTAATGATTCTCATTTCGATGTACGTAGGTCGTCTGTTAAAGTAAAAATGAATGCATTGTGTCAAACTTTGAATAAAAATAATAGCATTGTTTTGTATGGCGCATGTTGTGGAACGATGGTTGAAAATAAGAGACAAACCCAGAGAGAGAGAGAGAGAGAGAGAGAGAGGGGGGGGGGGGGGGGGGGGGGGGGGGTGGCGGTGGGGGGGTTGGGGGGGTGGGGTAGTGGGGGGGGGGGGGTGCGGGGGGGGGGGGGGGGGGTGGGGGGGGGGGGGGGGGGGGGGGGGGTGGGGGAGACAGAGATTTCGTATTGGAATAAACACAGGAAGGCAAATCGTATCCCACCTGAATGTATTTAGTGCACCACCACCACAACACTGTTGAGATCAAATGACAAAACAAGCAAACTGAAAACATGTCTATCTATCACCCCCCCTCTCACATGTTCACTGAGAAGCAACATTCTGCCATTTGAGGGAACAGATAAGGTTAGGATCAGCCTAGGTTTACTTTCATAGAACTGAAAGAAGCAGACTTTCAGATTGAGGATCTCTAACATAAGGGGGTACTTATGTACAAGATTACCAAACAAAATGTACCCTAGCTGTGTCATTTTACTGTAAACGAAAAGAACAGTCGAGTGAACAGACGGATTGGATAGATTACAAAAAAATAATTAAAAATAAAAATAAAGTGTTTAACGTGAACACGAAAGTACTACTACATAATGACACAGGATCGAATTGCACCACTTTCACTGACCAAGACACCACTTCACTGACCAAGACACCATTTCACTGACCAAGACACCATTTCACTGACCAAGACACCATTTCACTGACCAAGACACCATTTCACTGACCAAGACACCATTTCACTGACCAAGACACCATTTCACTGACCAAGACACCACTTCACTGACCAAGACACCACTTCACTGACCAAGACACCATTTCACTGACCAAGACACCACTTCACTGACCAAGACACCACTTCACTGACCAAGACACCATTTCACTGACCAAGACACCATTTCACTGACCAAGACACCATTTCACTGACCAAGACACCATTTCACTGACCAAGACACCATTTCACTGACCAAGACACCATTTCACTGACCAAGACACCATTTCACTGACCAAGACACCATTTCACTGACCAAGACACCACTTCACTGACCAAGACACCACTTCACTGACCAAGACACCATTTCACTGACCAAGACACCATTTCACTGACCAAGACACCATTTCACTGACCAAGACACCATTTCACTGACCAAGACACCATTTCACTGACCAAGACACCATTTCACTGACCAAGACACCATTTCACTGACCAAGACACCACTTCACTGACCAAGACACCACTTTCACTGACCAAGACACCATTTCACTGACCAAGACACCATTTCACTGACCAAGACACCATTTCACTGACCAAGACACCATTTCACTGACCAAGACACCACTTTCACTGACCAAGACACCACTTTCACTGACCAAGACACCACTTTCACTGACCAAGACACCACTTTCACTGACCAAGACACCATTTCACTGACCAAGACACCATTTCACTGACCAAGACACCATTTCACTGACCAAGACACCATTTCACTGACCAAGACACCATTTCACTGACCAAGACACCATTTCACTGACCAAGACACCACTTTCACTGACCAAGACACCATTTCACTGACCAAGACACCACTTTCACTGACCAAGACACCATTTCACTGACCAAGACACCACTTTCACTGACCAAGACACCATTTCACTGACCAAGACACCACTTCACTGACCAAGACACCACTTTCACTGACCAAGACACCATTTCACTGACCAAGACACCACTTTCACTGACCAAGACACCATTTCACTGACCAAGACACCATTTCACTGACCAAGACACCATTTCACTGACCAAGACACCATTTCACTGACCAAGACACCACTTTCACTGACCAAGACACCACTTTCACTGACCAAGACACCACTTTCACTGACCAAGACACCACTTTCACTGACCAAGACACCACTTTCACTGACCAAGACACCACTTTCACTGACCAAGACACCACTTTCACTGACCAAGACACCACTTTCACTGACCAAGACACCACTTTCACTGACCAAGACACCACTTTCACTGACCAAGACACCACTTTCACTGACCAAGACACCACTTTCACTGACCAAGACACCACTTTCACTGACCAAGACACCATTTCACTGACCAAGACACCATTTCACTGACCAAGACACCATTTCACTGACCAAGACACCATTTCACTGACCAAGACACCATTTCACTGACCAAGACACCATTTCACTGACCAAGACACCACTTTCACTGACCAAGACACCACTTTCACTGACCAAGACACCACTTTCACTGACCAAGACACCACTTTCACTGACCAAGACACCACTTCACTGACCAAGACACCACTTCACTGACCAAGACACCACTTCACTGACCAAGACACCACTTCACTGACCAAGACACCATTTCACTGACCAAGACACCATTTCACTGACCAAGACACCATTTCACTGACCAAGACACCATTTCACTGACCAAGACACCATTTCACTGACCAAGACACCATTTCACTGACCAAGACACCATTTCACTGACCAAGACACCATTTCACTGACCAAGACACCATTTCACTGACCAAGACACCATTTCACTGACCAAGACACCATTTCACTTTGCATGTTTCCTATGCCACAGGATCGAATTGCACCACTTTCACTGACCAAGACACCATTTCACTTTGCATGTTTCCTATGCCACAGGATCGAATTGCACCACTTTCACTGACCAAGACACCATTTCACTGACCAAGACACCATTTCACTGACCAAGACACAATTTCACTGACCAAGACACCATTTCACTGACCAAGACACCATTTCACTGACCAAGACACCATTTCACTGACCAAGACACCATTTCACTGACCAAGACACCATTTCACTGACCAAGACACCATTTCACTGACCAAGACACCATTTCACTGACCAAGACACCATTTCACTGACCAAGACACCATTTCACTGACCAAGACACCATTTCACTGACCAAGACACCATTTCACTGACCAAGACACCATTTCACTGACCAAGACACCACTTTCACTGACCAAGACACCATTTCACTGACCAAGACACCATTTCACTGACCAAGACACCATTTCACTGACCAAGACACCATTTCACTGACCAAGACACCATTTCACTGACCAAGACACCATTTCACTGACCAAGACTGACCAAGACACCATTTCACTGACCAAGACACCATTTCACTGACCAAGACACCACTTTCACTGACCAAGACACCATTTCACTGACCAAGACACTGACAAGACACCATTTCACTGACCAAGACACCATTTCACTTTGCATGTTTCCTATGCCACAGGATCGAATTGCACCACTTTCACTGACCAAGACACCGTTTCACTTTGCATGTTTCCTATGCCACAGGATCGAATTGCACCACTTTCACTGACCAAGACACCATTTCACTTTGCATGTTTCCTATGCCACAGGATCGAATTGCACCACTGTCACTGACCAAGACACCATTTCACGTTCTTCTTAGTGTTGGCCATATCACTTTGCATGTTTCCTATGCCACAGGATCGAATTGCACCACTTTCACTGACCAAGACACCATTTCACGTTCTTCTTAGTGTTGGCCATATCACTTTGCATGTTTCCTATGCCACAGGATCGAATTGCACCACTTTCACTGACCAAGACACCATTTCACGTTCTTCTTAGTGTTGGCCATATCACTTTGCATGTTTCCTATGCCACAGGATCGAATTGCACCACTTTCACTGACCAAGACACCATTTCACGTTCTTCTTAGTGTTGGCCATATCACTTTGCATGTTTCCAAAGTGTTTGTACATGTGCGCATGCATATAATATGTCTATTTAATTAGTAGTTGGACCCGTCTAGTCAATAGAAACACTATCACTAGTCAAATCCAGGTCATAGAGTGCACGTGACTAAGGGGTCTGTGCACACTAACGACAATGATTTCATTTAAAACAAAACAAAAAATAATCGTAATAAAAACAAGAATCGGTTCGCTTGTCTTTCTGTCTTTCCGTGTTGCGCTTGTTCCAATTGCAAAGCAACCCTCTTGTTATAAGCTGGGAGTACTTTGAAACAAGACAAGAAACCAATCCATCAAACGAAGCAGAGGGGGATAATTGTGACAAGTACACTAATGGAAAAGTATCCTTGTTTTTATGAGGACAAAATAAAAGTTGACTTGAAGATGGCCTCAAGTCAGAAGGAAAGGGGCATAACATTTAACAACTGCAGCAGGTAAGATGACCTCAAAACAAAGGTAAAGTTTTCTTTCGAAGAAAAAATGTTTCGCAGGCCAACACAATTGTCTAGAATTCCTGTCCTAAATAGGGACCATCTCTATTAGCTCCGCCATCAAAAGCGAGACGTCCATGCCCGGAACATCCTATCACTATTCTGGGGTGAAAACCAGAAAGTACGACCAAAAACGGAATAAAGTCGAGACGTCCATGCCCGGAACATCCTATCACTACTATCCTGGGGTGAAAACCAGAAAGTACGACCACAAACGGAATAAAGTCAACATGCCCGGAATAAAGTCAACATGCCCGGAACATCCTATCACTATCCTGGGGTGAAAACCAGAAAGTACGACCACAAACGGAATAAAGTCGAGACGTCCATGCCCGGAACATCCTATCACTATCCTGGGGTGAAAACCAGAAAGTACGACCAAAAACGGAATAAAGTCAACATGCCCGGAATAAAGTCAACATGCCCGGAACATCCTATCACTATCCTGGGGTGAAAACCAGAAAGTACGACCACAAACGGAATAAAGTCGAGACGTCCATGCCCGGAACATCCTACAGTGGAACCTCCCTTATAAGACCTTCAAAAATCATCGAAAATGAGGTCTTATTAGGGAGGTGTCTTATAAGGGGGGTAACTTTAATACTTACAAAGAAGGGCAATGTATCAGATAAGTAGGTCTTACATGGGAGGGAGTCATAGCCTAAAATGGGAGGTCTTAAAAGGGAGGTTCCACTGTATCTCTGTCTTGGGGTGAAAACCAGAAAGTACGACCACAAACCGAATAAAGTCGGACGATACTGCCTTCTGACTTTCATCAGAGTATAATACATGTAATTATCTTGGTTGATTAGTCTTTATTATTCAAAAACGTTGGGGCTGTCCTTGTATTGCAGTACCTCCAGGCTCGTCCCACTATATTTATGACAAATGTCCAACGTGTGCCTGTTCCAGGTCGGAGTACGTTAAAGAGACTTTCACCATCAGAGTAGAATTATAATGATTTCTGATTATTACAACCCTCAACAGAGGATTTTTGGTTACAGAAAGAAAAAGGGTTTGACATAGGTAATGGGCAATGTTAAAGTCAGTTTTAGTCAGTTTTCCCCCAAACAGGCACACAATGATTGCGTCCCGTGAATGTGCGGCGTAACCATAGCCCATAGAGTAGTAGATTAATAGCGCCACAATAGTAGAATGCTAGTACTTCCAAGTATAATCCATCGGTGGTTTTCTTTTCATTTATAAGCTATTTTTTTAGACATTCTTACCTCCCTTAGGCCTACAAACTGAAAGGTAGACAACCATTCCATGATTTAGTAGGGGACATTGTCTGATCTACAGAAGCAGGTATATGAACGATACACTCTTCAATTTTAGGCTGGCTAGCAGACATTAGGCCTGAAATACCGTCGTTTCCTTTCCTGCCTGTTTAACCATTAAGTGTGGATGGTGGACATCTACACGGTGACCCCCACAGAGGTGGTGCCCTCCACGGATGGTGTCCTGCAGTGGCGGCACAGGACGCGGATCACCCTGCGGTTGCAGAGCAGCACAGCGGAGATGAGAAAGCCCAGGGAGGCGTTTAACAAGGTGAACAGGATCCAGACCACCTCAGAGTCCAGCACTGCCGCCAGGAGGCCCAGCAGCCAGGTGATGCCAACCAGCAGCATGATCTGAAAGAGAGAGAGGTGAGGAGGAGAATGATGATGGAGTGAAAGAGGGTGGGGGGAGGAGGATGGAGTCCGGAACTGCCGCCAGGAGGCCTAGCAGTCAGGTGATACGCACCAACGGCATGATCTAAAAAACACTGTTTGTGTGTGTGATGAGGACGAGGACGATGATGATGATGATGGTGACGATCAGAATACCATAGAATAGTCCAACACAGCTGCCAAGAGCCGTAGAATACTCACATAAAGACACAAATAAGGGCACGCGTGCACGCACATACACTCGCGCACGCTTGCAGGCGTGCACACACACACGCATACACATGTATACACACAAGTGCGCGCGCGCGTACCCACTGGGAGAGAGACACGCAGGCAGAGCTAGAAAGTTGTTAAACAGGACTTCTTTCAAAGATTACCATGAACGAAATGGCCAGCTCGTTCACAGGAGCTACCTTGCCATCCTCATGCACCTCCACCAACTGGGCCTTTGACCATGAAGACAGGACAATCATTGTGGATATCACGCGCCATCACATATGAACAGACAATTCATTCATTCACACCTACACCCGGGAAACCCAACTGATTTACCTTAAAGGATATGGCCAGCTCATTGACTGGAGCCACTTTGCCATCTTTCTGAACCTCCATCATCTGGGCCTTCTGGCGACGAAGACTGAGGACCGTGCATACCACGAAGAATGTGTTCACCTGCAAGGACACAAGTCAAGTCAACTCAAG
This sequence comes from Phymorhynchus buccinoides, assembly GCA_017654935.2. Lineage (NCBI taxonomy): Eukaryota > Metazoa > Mollusca > Gastropoda > Neogastropoda > Raphitomidae > Phymorhynchus > Phymorhynchus buccinoides. Next base: position 51,590,070 of record CM065698.1, on the reverse strand, counting down.
TCAAGCTTTATCATCTGGGCCTTCTGGCGACGGAGATTGAGGACCGTGCATAGAATATACCACGAAGAATATGTTCACCTGCAAGGACACAAGTCAAGCTTTATCATCTGGGACTTCTGGAGACGAAGGCTGAGGACTGTAGGCCTGCACACCACGAAGAACATGTTCACCTGCAAGAAGTCAAGTCAAGTCAAGTCAAGTCAAGTCAAGTAACCCTATAAACCCTGTGATGTCGTGAGATGGGAAATGACATCGGGTTAACCCTTTCGCCGCCAGCCATTTTTCAGCCCAAACAATACCATTAAACTTAACTGGGTAGAGAAAAAAAATATATCTGCAATATTGCAAATTCCTCTGTGACATGCATAGCATTAATAATAATAATAATAATAGTGAATCATTTATATAGCGCATTCCTCCACCAATGTGGAGCTCTATGCGCTTAACAACAACAAAAATTAAGAAGCAACAAATTCAACAACAACACGAAATAATCGCTCACGCACATGCAAATAGGCATACACATACACACCCCACCCACACATACACGCACGTACCGGCACATACACACACACACACACACACACACACACACACACACACACACACACACACACACACACACACACACACACACACCGTTACCATCACCACCACTCACCCCACCCAAAAAACACAATACAAAATACAATCAGTTAGGCCTATCCTTACCTCCCAAAGTTAAGAAAATAGATTATTTGGATAACAGACCCTGATTTGATGCCTTTTAGTGACATGGGTGTTAAACCATTGTGGTGCTAAAATGTGACATTGGCGGTGAAAGGGTTAAACAGAAACACCACACTAAAACTACGTAAAAGCATCGACACTAATAACAACAACGAGGAATCGGATGTCTAGTCGCAATGCAATGTAGACGTAGAAGGAAT
>CM065698.1:51584141-51586641 GCA_017654935.2 Phymorhynchus buccinoides | reverse complement strand
ATTCAAATGACAGTAACGACAGACTCCATATTTGAAATGAGTTCACCTTGACATAATATCCGTATTTCAAAATAATATTTGTATTTCAAATCCATTTAGTATTTTGTGAATAAGAAAAGATGGGTCCAAAAACACAATGACATACAATACAAACAATATGTCCTCTTCGTTTTGGCGGAGGTTCAAGCACGTCATTCCAACTCTTTCATGCTCTCCTTGTTTCCAGTGAAAGCCAGTGACTGCTAGGCCTACATAGGAGGCGCCGTGGCCGGGTGGTTAGAGTCGCCGCTCGTAATCCAACGGGTTTGCGAGTGCGCTGGTTCGAACCCAGCTGGTCACGGTGTTGTATCCTATTTCCTGGTCCTTCGGATGAGACCTAAAACCGAGGTCCCGTGTGCGAACGCACGCACAAGATCTTGCGCGCACGTTAAAGCCCATTCCACTATTCGGTACGAGTAGGCCGCGTGTGCCGGTGGAATGGATGACACGAACTCACAAAGCATGCATCCTGTGCGCCAATAGCAGTCTAAACGAAGACTTTGGGTGTGGGGCAGGATAAACATCCCCAATGGGAAGAAGAAGGTACCTGTGGTGGTGGTAGCGGGGATGCCGGAGTCACCAGGGAGGGGGGTGATGCACACACTGAAGGTGAGGTCTGCAGGATTGCCCACCAACTCCACCGCCTGTGCACGTACGAAGGTCCACGCATACACACGCATAAACACGCGCACACACGCGCGTGCACGCACACTCACAAGCACGCACGCGCACACACGCGCGCGCGCACACACTCACGCAGGCACACAAGCACGTACGCACGCGCGCGCACGCACACACACATGCGCTCGCGTCGTTATGTGTAAAGTTAAATCATGTAGGTCAACTACACAATCTTAATGCCCGAATTACACCGAATTGCCCGATATGCCTATCATCAAGGTATTTGTCATTCTGATATTGCAGTTCTCAACAAAGGGGCTGGCACCGAACTATGAAGAGGTCTATCAGTCAAAAGTGTGTCCTCAGTCGCTTTGGCCTTTGTGACTGTGAAATGACAGAAGCTCCCTCCACAACAACGGCACCATAGCCTGTTGTTGTAACCCCATTTTTCTAAAAGAAAAAAAAATCCAAACAAAAATATTTTTTTTAGCGAAATGAGGCAGGGTGTTGAAGCAGATGATCGTGATGTAGGCCCTAAGAGGCTGTGAATGTCTTTAAAACTATTTTGCATTGACAATTTAGAAAAAAACAAAAACAAACATCGACCTCTCTGAGAGCACGGTTTTAAGGTTGAACTTTTTCTTGAGACGTTGGCTGTATATTGCAAGGAATCAGGTACCATTGTCTGTTGTTGCAATTTTTCATTATGCTCAATCACTTGGTTTATGTTGTAGCGACCAGAGTGCATTTTAATTCATGCGTGCATAAGCACTACGTGCAAACGAACAGAGGGATGGATCGCGGCTGGTCTTGATTATAGTATAGTTACACGGCTGGTCTTGATTATAGTATAGTTACACGGTTGGTCTTGATTATAGCATTGTATTAAACAACGGACGGACAGACACACAACAGACATAGGACTACGAGAAATATACTTGCCTTTGTTCCAGCATTTATATATTTTGGGGATTACTAACAAGCACGCAAGCAAACAATGATGCAACAGGCAAGGGTGTAACCCGTCTGTAGCCCAACATGCCTTAACAAACAATGATACAACAGGGTATAACCCGTCTGTAGCCCAACATGGCTTAACAAACAATGATGCAACAGATAAGGGTATAACCCGTCTGTAGCCCAACATGCCTTAACAAACAATGATACAACAGGCAAGGGTGTAACCAGACTATAGCCCAACATGCCTTAGCAAACAATGATACAACAGGCAAGGGTGCAACCCGTCTGTAGCCCAACATGCCTTAACAAACAATGATACAACAGGCAAGGGTGTAACCAGACAATAGCCCAACATGCCTTAGCAAACAATGATACAACAGGCAAGGGTGCAACCCGTCTGTAGCCCAACATGCCTTAACAAACAATGATACAACAGGCAAGGGTGTAACCCGTCTGTAGCCCAACATGCCTTGGCAAACAATGATACCACAGGCAAGGGTGTAACCAGACTGTAGCCCAACATGCCTTAACAATGATACAACAGGCAAGGGTGTAACCCGTCTGTAGCCCAACATGCCTTAGCAAACAATGATACCACAGGGTGTAACCAAACTGTAGCCCAACATGCCTTAACAAACAATGATACAACAGGCAAGGGTGTAACCCGTCTGTAGCCAAACATGCCTTAGCAAACAATGATACAACAGGCAAGGGTGTAACCAGACTGTAGCCCAACATGCCTTAACAAACAATGATACCACAGGGTGTAACCAAACTGTAGCCCAACATGCCTTAACAAACAATGATACCACAGGCAAGGGTAGGGTGCAACCCGTCTGTAGCCAAACATGCCTTAGCAAACAATGATACAACAGGCAAG
>CM065698.1:51574582-51583641 GCA_017654935.2 Phymorhynchus buccinoides | reverse complement strand
TAAGAGGTTTGTGCTGTGTTTTGTGGTGCGTGTGTGTGTGTGTGTGTGTGTGTGTGTGTGTGTGTGTGTGTGTGTGTGTGTGTGTGTGTGTGTGTGTGTGTGTGTGTGTGTGTGTGTGTGTGTGTGTGTGAGCATGAATGTGTGCATACATGTGTGCTTGTGTGTGTTTGGGTTTTGTGGGTTGTGTATGCACGCATGTGTGTGTGTGTGTGTGTCTGTGTTTGTGTGCGTGTCTGTGTGTCTGTCTGCGTGCGTACGTACGTTTTTGTGTGAGGGTGTTTGTGTATGTGTGTTGGTGTATGTGGTCAGTCCATGCGGCTCGGTTGCTGTGGCTTACCGAATGGGATATGAACGAGTTGGCTTCGATAAATGTGTGTGTTTATGTGTGTGCGTGTACGTGTGCGTGTGTGTGTGTGTGTGTGTGAGAGAGAGAGAGAGAGAGAGAGAGAGAGAGAGAGAGAGAGAGAGAGAGAGAGAGAGAGAGAGAGAGAGAGGAAGAGAGAGAGAGAGAGAGAGAGAGAGAGAGAGAGAGAGAGAGAGAGAGAGAGAGAGAGAGAGAGAGAGAGAGAGAGAGAGAGAGAGAGAGAGAGAGAGAGAGAGAGAGAGAGAGAGAGAGAGAGAGAGAGAGAGAGAGAGAGAGAGAGAGAGTTGCTTTGTATATGCGTTGTTGCTGGTTGGTGTCACTCTTGAATGCTGTTTTTGTTGTCTGTTGATTAATCATTGATTGTAAAGCGCTTTGGGCTCATCTGAGGTAAAGCGCTATATAAATGTACAATTATTATTATTATTATTACTTGATGCCATCAACAAACAGAATCTAAACAAACAAGGATAAGAATAGAACTTTTTTTTTATATATTTTACGCGAAGATCGTATAACACAGGACATTTTAAAACGAAATGCATTTCGTCTTCCTTCGAACCCTTGCACAGAGGGCACAACAGATCTACAGTTTGAACATTTTTATAACGGTATGCATGTGTATTGATTTTTGAAATGTCAAATCTGATTTTAGTCACAATAGAATGCAAGTGCCTGTCCATATTAAACGAAAGATAACTCTTGACCAAATGAGAAGAAGTAAAGCTTCTGTACATTTCAAATCTTTCACTTGTATCAACATGGTTTTGCCAGTTTTGCCACCTGCAGTCTATTAATCTTTGACGAGTAATTTTCAAAAACATATTTTCATTGCCCACCCCTTGATTCTCCCAAGCATACCCAAAACCAAATTCAAAAAGAAACAATCGTACCTTTCATAAAGAGAGAGAGAGAGAGAGAGAGAGAGAGAGAGAGAGAGAGAGAGAGAGAGAGAGAGAGAGAGAGAGAGAGAGAGAGAGAGAGAGAGAGAGAGAGAGAGAGAGAGAGAGAGAGAGAGATCACATATACACAAATTATTCCCAAGCGAAGCCGGGTACAAAATTGCTAGTACATAATAAAGTCTTCACTAGTGACTCTGTGGGGACAGCGTGACAAGAACCCCCGAATCTCACCACAGTTAACGAGTCAGAATAATTAGTTTAAACATTAGATTCACCTGACAGTTAAAGGCCAAAGTCAATTTACAACAATGATTATTGCACACACGTAGACTATCAATAGTAGTGTATCAGAATCATTTTTATTTGCGCAGATATCAGGTTAATGGTGTTTTTTATTAGCTGGGTTTTCTCCCCTCCGCCAAAGAGGGCAGATAACTGAACATTATTTACCTAACCTTTTTGTTTAAAGTTTTGAGTACTGTTACCAATGTTCTGAAAACATTCCAGTCAGTTTTTGGAAGCATTTTGAGTGAAATGACATAACGGACCTGTGTGAGGCATGTATCTTCATCAGTGGCGTAGGAACGTTTTCAAGGGGGGGGGGGGGGGGGGGGGGGGGGGGGGGGGGCAGGATTGCCAGCAAGCGCACGGACAAGACGAATGAATGGATAGGTTAAATTACATGACGTGGTAAATCCTACAAAAATACTTTATTATTGTTATTTTTAAACATAATCATAATCAATTATATAAAAAAATCTATGAATGAAATAAAACATGATGTGAATTGAAAGGAGACAACACAAAAGCATAACAATACAACCATGTTTGGGGCGGATCAGCCAGTCATGGAAGAGGGGAGGGGGTAGCTCCAAGTGGTCAGTTGGGGTGGGGTGATGGGTCTGGGGGGATTGCCTCCCAGAAGCTGATGATAATTTGAATGTAAAAGATGCAATCAAGGCTTCTCGTGAGAGAATAACTGTAGCATGGAACTACAATTTGTCTTCCTCTTTTTCTTTCCATTTTTTGTCTGAGGGGGCAGAACCCCTGTAACCCCCCTCAAATCCATCTTTGATGCAGTACCAAGTCCATGACAGCAATGTGTAGTGAATGGGCTGAGACTATTAACTCTTTCGTTTCCTTGTGTCCTTTCTGTTTTGTTTTTGGGGTGGGGTTTTTTGCCGTTCTAAATTTTTGGGGGGCAGAGAGATACGTCTGCCCCCCCTCCTCGAAGCCAGGGGGGGCAGTTGCCCCCCTGCCCCCTACCCCACCCCCGTTCCTACGCCAATGTTCATAAAGACTACTGCCTGCATGATCTTTCATAAACTCCACTATTTTCGTGTTATACGTGTTATACGTTCATGTAGGGTGGCACGCCTCTGTCTGCGACGCGCTCTCCAGGAGGGAGCAACCCTAATTTCACAGAGTCGCCTCTGTGACTATAAAGTACCTAATGCCTAATACCTAAATAAATCTTAATAATACTCTGTTATTTACACGATTCTTTGTAAAAAAAAAAAGCTGCTGAGTCCTCTGCCCAGTCACGGGTGTAGGAGTGCAGTTTTCCCCTCACGCAATATTTGTTCTTAATATCGTTGGGTTTTTTTAATACAAATAATGGATTGAGGTCTCTCTCTCTCTCTCTCTCTCTCTCTCTCTCTCTCTCTCTCTCTCTCTCTCTCTCTCTCTCTCTCTCTCTCTCTCTCTCTCTCTCTCTCTCTCTCTCTCTCTCTCTCTCTTATTTCCCCATCGAAAGAAACGTTAAGATTGTTAGCTGATAAGTTCAGATCATGTGATTTGGTGTCTGTATAACGTGAAGTAAACAACCGTGTTGGACAACTGAAGAAGGCAAGAGTTGCCGACAATTTTAGAAGATGAGGTGAGGTCTCTGTCTTGTGTTGTTTTGTTGATTCTTTTATCGCTGAAGAAAGACTTTCCTGTAAAATGAACAATAGAAATATTGATTGATTGATTGATTGATTGAGATCGTTTATTTTTATGAGAAAAAACCGTGGCCGACATTGCTCCAATCTACCCTAAAGCAAGGGCGGGCAACTGTGATGCACACGTCACAACAAGTGAGTGACACACTTCCTGTTTTGCTCTCAAAGAAAACTAAAAGTTGCTTGGAAATATCCCATGAAAATATGGGGAAAAGACATCAAGTTGTGTACAAAGGTGAGGAGGCTGTTAGTGTTTTAAGTTGGCAGTTTATCGCACAGGGTGCTTCACGGTTGATTTTAGAATTTAAAAATGTGCTGAACTCGATTCCACCGGGAAGCAAGTGTGATTGGAGCGTGGAATAAGTTATCTGTGGTTTCAGGTTGGGAATTAAAATTACGCGATCCGCCGGGTTGTCCTGTGTCGCCTTTTTTATTATAACCAGTTGTTAAATTGCCTTCGATATACTGACAAAATTAGCAAATCCTGATATTTTGCTCGTCTTGTTGGCTTTAAATAGACTCGAAGCAGTTACATTATTATGTTTGTATATTTATTTGAATCAAAGTTTGTGTTTGACTTTTTAATCTGAAACAAATAAGATCATTATTTACAGATCTATTCACGAAGTTATTTTACGTTCAGGCGATGAAAGAGTTACGTACCTTGATAAATACAATCTAAAGCAATATAAGCAAAAGTCTTTGCAAGAGGGTGTTATTTGAACATTGCATGTCTTAGAAATATAGCAAGTCTTGTACAAGCGGATTCATCATTCATCATGTCTTAGAAATATAGCAAGTACGAGCGGATTCATCATTCATCATTTGTAATGACTAACATTATAATGTAAGTATGTTTAAAATGTTATATTTGTATTCACATTATTGATGAGGCATAGTTACGTCGATTTTTTTAGATGTAATAAGAACTAATACTTGAGGCGGTGCCATAGCCGATGAGGTTTAACCGAGGCGTGGTCACCGCTACAGCTATCTGTATTAATATAAACAAATCGGGACGTTACTGGTTTCGTACTGCCTCCGGGCATTGCCTCCAGTATCGTTCCCACCATATTTGTATTTACAAATGTCCCATATGTGTCTGATTCAGACCAAGAGGACGTAAAACTCCATTTTCGTTTTCGGTACGTCGATTTTCTGATCGCTTCTCGGCCTTTTGGCTAAGACAGTGATTCAGGAACATAATTTTTTGTTTATACCCTGGTTGAGTTGTACAGCACGTTGTACATGGTGAAAGCCGATACGCGACGTTAAACTGAACTTCCAGGTAATATGTTTAAATATTATTTATTACGAATAATTTCACTGCATGTATTTTGTCTTTCCCTCCATTTTCATCCTAACAATATGTCCTAAGCAGGCTCTCTCACATGCATAAATCTACACACATTCGTGCACGCTAACACACACGCGCGCGTGCGCGCGCGCACACGCACACGCACACACGCACACACACACACACACACACAGAGGCCTACAAGAACGCATGCAACACAAACACACATACAAGAACGAATACAAACATACACACACTTTAGATTCACAACTCTCTCTCTCTCTCTCTCTCTCTCTCTCTCTCTCTCTCTCTCTCTCTCTCTCTCTCTCTCTCTCTCTCTCTCTCTCTCTCTCTATCAATCCATCTCGTGTGTGTGTGAATGATTGCTTATGTGGCCATTGTGTTATTTTGTATTAATATTTTGTTTGCATCGCCTTTCTCCCCCCCCCCTCTCTCTCTCTCTCTCCCTCTTTCTATCTCTCTCTCTCTCTCACTCTCTCTCTCCCTCTTCCACCCCCTCCCCCCTCTCTCCCAACCCTCTCCCTTTCTACCCCCCTCTCCCTCTCTCCAGGCGTGCAGCGATGAACATCACCAGCCCTAGCACGGCAGCCCACCTACTACTAGACCCCGACATGACCCAGCATCGGAACCAAACGCACAACGCCCTGCAGAGGATGCACCAACAGCCCCACCCCCTGTCCATGGAATCCAGGACAGCGGTGGGCACGCTCTTGGTGGGGGTGGGCGTGGCCACGGTAGGGGGTCACGGGTGCCTCCTGCTCACGCTGTTCACTCACCCCGGCCTGGCCAGCTACTGCACGTGCCTCATTTGCATGCTGACCCTCACTGACCTCGTTGTGGTCTGGCTGCTCGTGCCGCTGCTGGGGGCATGTTTCTTCCATGATGGGTGAGGAGAGCTGGGAAAAGTTGCAGCATCGCCTTTGTCGTATGGAATTATCGTAGTATGCGTTTTTGGTGTGTGTAATGTGAAAGTAAAGAATGAGGTCAAGATGTGCCACCCCCCCCCTACATTTCTCGGTTAATTCCATTTTTCCGTTTTTGCCTTTGTTACCAAACATGAAGCTGTATTTTGTGAACATTTGCAGCTAAATATCTTTGTTCAATCATTAATTGCAGTCATGATAAAGGTCATTATCTAATAGGACCCCCCCCCCCCCCCCCCCCCCCTATGTACTGCAGTACACCGCGGTATTTGTCACAGACGTGGTTCATTGCGTTTTCCCGTCTGATAGGGGGGGTCCTATTAGATAATGACCTTTATCATGACTGCAATGGTGAGGGGGGGGGGGGGGGGGGGTAGGGGTAGGGATACCGTTAGGGTTAGGGCTAGGATTAGTATTCCAAAAAGATAATTAGCTGAAAAGGTTCATAAAATACAGCTGTATGTTTGGTGAGAAAGGCAAAAACGGAAAAATTGAATGAACCGAGAAATGCAAGGGGGTTGGGGGGGGGGGGGGGTACATCTTGACCTTTACCGTTGATGTGTGCAATTATGTGTTTTGGGGTGAGCAAAAAGCCTGAATATACAAAGAGTTCACAGTGCGCATCTGACTGAAGCCGTTTTGTTACTCCCACCCTTTCACCTACACTACAGGTGGGGATCATTGTGAACTCACTCACTGCCTCTGTTACTATAGTTAACACTTCCCACCTTCCACCTTTTGACCTTCCAGGTGGGAAGTAAAAAAAAAAAAAGTTGGCTTCGTTGTTTGCAAGGTTTGTAGGCTGCGAAGTAATCACTCTTTGTGACATTTAGGCTTTTTGGTGTGAGTAATGTTAAAGTAAAGAATGATATGTTCAGATTATGTGTTTTGGTGTAAGTAATGTAAAAGCAAAGAATATGTTCACATGTGTTTTGGTGTGCGTAATGTGAAAATAATGACAATAGAATGACGTGTTTTGGTGTAAGTAATGTAAAATCAAAGAATGATAATTATGTTCAGATGATGTGTTTTGGTGTGTAATACAAAAGTAAAGAATGGTATGTTCAGATGATGTGTTTCGGTGTGTGTATTGTGGAAACGAAGATTGGTAGTTGATATGTTAAAACATAGAATGACAATGGCCCATGAAGCTCTATGCCTTGATTCTCCCAGGTGGCCATACAGAGCAGGAGACCTATGCACAGTGGAGGGTTTCCTGGTCCCCCTGCTCTCCTCGGTGCACATTTTAACGCTCTGTAGCATCGCCTTCGTGCGCTACCTACGCTACTGCCGCTACGCCGTGTACTGCCTTGTGCTCTTCAAGTTCTTCGTGCCCATCAACGTGGCAGGTACGGTGTCACGATAAATAAGTAGTTGTATGAAATATTTACCTCTGCGCATGCGCATTAGAACAGTTACTTATCTCCCTTGATTGCTACTAACCCTAACCCTATCCCTATCCCTAACGAAGTTGAAACAACGGAAAGAACCAAGAAATAGAGGAGGAGAGTGTAAATCTACATATTTGCAGAGAAATCGATGTACAAAGCCATGCATTTAGTTTCGTAATGATTCACAATGGCGGACAAACAAACGATTCTGATTGGCTACGCGGCTAGAGGTAAAAATCTCATAGAGGTAAAAATACATTGCCACACCGGCAGTGGCCAGCAAGAGCCGCCTCACACCTTTCAACCAAGTCGGATGAAAATGGTTGTGACCTTCCCACGCTTTTCCTTTCTTTTGACAGTTTGAGTACAAATCACAAACGCAAATTTTGGTCCGGATGAAACCCCCGTCCAACCAGGTCGGAAGGAATTGGCGACTGCACCATTTACTTCCAACTCACTCCAGGCACTTGTGGGGCAATACAGCCAATGCTTGCCGAGAGTGAAGCCGGCACAAGGCTACAAGTAGTTGAATAGAGTTCATCACTGAATGTTATTTCAACTACAGTACTCCCCGTTTATAGTAAACTCGGTTATAAGAAATTTCGGTTACAGTAAAGGAAAGCACTGGTTCCCGGCCAAAGGTCTACTGTTTTATTGCTAAATAGACCTCGGATAGTATCAACTCGGTTATAATAAAAAACCTGCTATAGTAAAGTTACTTTTGGTTCCCCACAGGACTGGCTCCTCGGTTACAATAAAAAAAATTGTCCTCTTCGTGACCTTTGTAAATACGTCACCAATGTATGCATCACAGTCTCACCACTCCCTCACCCATAATAACAACTGGGTTATAATTACGTAGTAAATAATATAGTATAATATAGTAAAGTCATTTGTGGTTCCTCCTCCTTACAAAACAAAATTGTCCTCTTCCTGACCTTTGTAAATACGTCATCAATGTATACGTCACAGTCTCACTACTCCCTCTACCCACCTTCATCAACGAAATTGAAAGGCACTCAAAAACATGTTTCTTTCCCCTCATTACTTAGTGAAAAAAAAATATATACAGCCGAATCCGCTTATAAGAAACTCGGTTATAAGAAAACTCGCTTGCAATGAAGCAAAAAAAAATTCCATGCCGAACTTCTTCTTTCTTATCTATGATCAAAACTGGGATATAAGAAACTCGCTTATAAGAAAACTTGGTTATAAGCAAGCAATTTTTTTCTCCCATCCGCAATGGAAACTTGGATATAAGAAAATTATGTCATACAAGCGAGTTGGTTTGCAGTTCATTTTCTTATAAGCGAGTTCTATTTACTTATAAGCGAATTACCATTGACAACATTTTCTTAAAGACCCACCAGATCACGTGTCAAAATCACAGGTTCCATGTGTTTTCCTTATAGCTGGTACAAAATCTTGTTTTGACCAGGTTTGACTCCCATACAAATGCCCCCAATTCAAAACGAAACATTTTAAAGAGCAGCCTCAATTTGAAGTTTGGGGAATTTGTATGTGGGTCACAGCTACCCAGAAAAAACAAGGGATTTAATTGTGTTGGCTCAGTGTGTCTTTAAAAATGAGTTGGACCTGAACTGAAAGGATGTTCCGAGAAAATTGAAGTCGTTCCAAAAAGGGAAAGTTTACCTCATACCAGTTGTGTCACAGACAGTCTAAAAAGTGCAGGCATTTGATTGCAAGACTAATTGGGTTGTTTTTGTTCCTTTATTCCATACTTTCCTTCAGTATTCTGTGCAAAATAAATGTTGAGCAGAAGAAAAAAATATGAGTACTTTTGTGTTGGTGGTAGAGAGACTGTCCATCCTTACATTTTCAGCAGCAATGGCAGAGAGGAAAAGGCAATTCATTTCTTTAAGAAGATAAATACAAATAACTGAATATGTGGACGAACATCCACATAAAAGCAAACGAGTTTCGGATATAAGAAAACTTGGATATGGTAATAAGCAAAACATCATCTCCCTTCGATTTTCTTATAACCGAGTTTTGCTGTATTTTGATTTTATGATGTAAAACATGAGTCATAGGTCGCAAGTTTCCTTATTGTCCATTGGCATTGTACAAACGCAAATACAAAATTGTCTTCCACTGTGTAAAGTAAGTTATACATCCAAATTAGAATATTGATTAAAAACAAGAAACAGAAATTTACATTTAAACAAATATGCTACTCTCACACCACACCCACTCATTC
>CM065698.1:51554582-51569582 GCA_017654935.2 Phymorhynchus buccinoides | reverse complement strand
CAATATACCTATCTCCAAGAGAGCCAAAGAAGGCTGCCAAGTATAGGATATAAAATCATAACTTGACTTATCATTTGCGTATATTAACCCATAGGCTTAGTGTAAATGCACGTGAGAAAAAGGTGTAAGAATACACCGTTGCTATTAGAAACTTGACGTCACATTTATTTATCTTCACATATCATTATTATCATTACCGTCTTGTCAATGCAAGCTGTACCTACCAAAGCTGGACCCAGAATTTGACAAGCTGTGCAGTGCTACCCCAAGGATTCATTCAGCGCTGACGACAAAATGTAATGCTGGTACACAACAAAGCCACTCTCAAGAAGATTCATGGCGTCGATATACACTGAATCAACAGTGCCAGCTGTCACAGATCTACACAATGTAGCGCTGACCATTCTGTGCGTGCCACTTGGAACGTCTAGCCGTGGATCTAGGTCTTGGCTACTCAACTCCATGACCAGCCATGCGCGTTGATATCAGCAGACGATTCGAGCTATGCAATTTTGTCACAGGGAGAGTCCATGTTGATAATGTAGATGCAGTACTGTCGCAAGAACAGCTCAAATTCATCTTCTCAGTCCGGAAATAAAAATGAACCGACTGAACCTGTGCGAAGAGCTACCACACCTCCGTTAAAAAAAGCGTGTTTGCCGGGCCTGTGATTGACGTTCTTGTCAAAGCTGATTCCCCTCTTTTTCACGGTGTGTTGAAATTGACTCTCTCGTTAAGTGTGTACGTTTTATTGTTGATGTCTAGAAGTTAACATAACAACAATTGTCGTTAGTGTTTCAGTTCATTGCTTCTGTTTGTGTTGTATCTTTATGCGTTGCATTTTGTCACCACATCTTATGAAGTACATTTGTGTTAAAATTTTCTATTTTGTTGAACTATATTCTTTGCGCAAGAATGCGTGTTACAGTGTGTGTGCTGCAACCATTGTTGTGAAAATGAATGCTTTTTCATTTCTCTGCAAATCTGAGCCTGTTTCTTTTTCTTGCTTTTCTGTTGATACATATCGGTATATATCCGTTATTAGGACTTTGGAATGGGATATTGCTTTTATCCTATCTCTCGAGCCTTGCTGTTTATCACACAGGCTCTTGAGATAGGATAAATGCAATATCCCACCCCAAAGTCCTAATAAGTGATAATATAATACAACCAGTATAATACAACACAACACCGCACACTACAGTACACTACAACCCCTTTTTCCAGGTGGCCTACAAGGTCAAGCTGCTGGAACCCCTGGTGTTGCGCAGCGTGCACAACTCCTTCAGCCCAGATCTGGAATCGTCCTGCTTTGCCGTACTGCTGCCAGGCCCGCCTCGCGTCAGGAAGGTGTCCTCCTGGAGAATGTCCTGCCTCAACACCTGCCTCTGGCACTACTTTATGCAGCGGAGGGACTCGTTCCTCCACCGGGCCGTGGTCAGCGCCCTGGAGCGCGAAATGTGGTACTCCAGCCGAATGATCTCGGAGAGTCTGACGGAGTTCCTGGACATGTGCTGCCACCGGCAGAACGAGCTGGTGTTGCAGAACAGTGGCCTCATCTGGATCAGCCCGGACTTCTCCCACATCACCAGTTCCCACCCGGAGGAGAGCCAGGTGGATAGCTCCTTAGTCCGTGCCATCGCCGTCAGAGAAGGTCGTGAGGTCACCACAACCAGCGCATCTCGTGCTGTGGCTGAGGATGAGAACATAGGACTGAGGAAGAAGAAGAGATTCCCCATGAGTCCTTCAGGGAGGTCAGAGATCTGCGAGATCCTCCACGGGAACAGAAAAGAAACCACCAAGACTCACGAAGAAACGACGAAAACTCGCGAAGAAGCAACAACAAAGATTCGTGAAGAAATGACAAAAAATCGCGAAGAAACAACAACAAAGATTCGTGAAGAAATGACAAAACCTCGAGAAGAAACGACGAGGATTCGTGAGGAAATAACGAGAACTCGTGAAGAATCGCCAAAGACTGGCGACACCATCGCGTTCCACGATCTGCCCATGGCGCAGAACGGGATGTCCCTGAAGCCGGACACGCCGCCCAAGAAAAGCTCCACCTTCTCCTCGCCGCCCTCCACCTCCAAGACCCCGCCCAGATCCACGGAGTTTCATGGTCGGTCGAGCACCATATCCTACGACGAGTGGAGCAGGAACTTTCCCCTGCTGGTCCACAAGCTGGGAGACGGCGTGTCCCGCCTTTCCCAGACCACCCCGACCTTCCAGTCCGCGGGCGTGTCCTTCCTCGGGGGGTTCTGCTCCGTCACGCGCATCATCGACTTCAAGGCGCAGGACATGAAGACCCGGGAGGTGTTGGAGAACCTGGAGTCTGTGCGCAAGGAGGAGATATCCATCTTGTCCACCACCCTGGCTATCCTGATGTCCTTCTTCGTCCCCCTCTTTCCAGTGGCCTTGACCTTGGGCCTGCAGCTGATGGACGAGCACGTGGTCAGCTCGTGGATGAGCCTCACCTGCCTGTTCCTGCTGCTCGCCCACCTGGCTCTCATCCCGCTGGTGTACGGCTGGACTCACCTCCGCATCCGCCGGGCCTTCTTGGCCAAGCTGAGACGGCTGAGGACCAGGCGTGGGCTATCTGGCAGGGTGGGCCATCTGCCCCCTCCCAGATAGCGCTGGAACTCATCTGCTTGCGGTTCACCTGTCCAGGGCGTGGAATCATGAGTGCGTCTTAGACAGTCAACACGGGTAGTAGTATGTAAATTAGACAAAACTCCCAAAACGATTGGCTGCTTAGCCTAATTTTGTACTCGTGCTGACTGTTTAAGACGCACTCTTGATTGCTTGCACGCCCTTGAGCTCTTGCCTGTCACTGTGTTAAGGGAGCTATCTTCTATCTTCTTCTTTGTTGCTGTCCCATCTTCTGGGCCGTACAGTGGCGTTGCTCCCACGCCACTCATTCCCAGTCCCAACTCAGAGCCACACCCTGGTTTGTCAGCTCGCAGAATCCGAAAGCAGCAGTCCAAGGGGAATCTCTGTGTTACGTCGTCAGGAGGTAGCCACCAGAGGAGACACTGCACTGCTCATTCTTCTACTGTGTTCCCAGGCCATATGGCCATACTGGGTTGAATGCGTAGGTGTCCGGTTTTCAGGTTTTAATTGACTCCTCGCTCAATTCAGCCGATACATTCCGATTTCGGAGGAGCTAAAAGGAGACAATTATTTGGAAGATTTTTTTTTAAAGAAAAAAAAAGGCAGGAGAATGGGCAAATAAAGCAAAGCAGTAATAGATGACACCAATAAAAGGAAAAGGCAGAATCAAAGACACTGGTAGATTAGAGGAAGTTGCAGCACAGAACTTCCAGGAGGAACTGTGTGTACAAACAGATCCCCCCGGTATCCCCACGGGGGGTCGTTCACAATGCATTGGCTAATGTAGAAAAAGATGGGTTTAGGCTTGCCTGCAGAATATTTGTGACTCAGCACCACGAAAGGGACATTAAGTTGCTTGACTAGCTTCTCACAACAGGCTTGCAAAGTCAAACATCTCATTTTTTATCAATTTTGAATTATTGGTATTGTTATGTTCTCTGACATCGTATCTTTCATATCCATAAAGGATAATGTTTATTAATATTATGGTCTCAAATACTCAAAAAAGTGCTTAAAATTAGTAGGTTGATGCATTTTCCTAGGATAGGATAGACTTTAGACTGATTTATTAAAATGGCTGACGCTCACCCTCCTAACTGTAAATGCTCATAACTCTGGAACGGAAAAAGACACAAGAATGTTTTTTTATATCATTAGAAAGAGAATTGCCTGAAGTTTCCAGCTGTGCTATTTTCTCATACTGGTAATGTTAACACTTAATGTCCCTTTTGTGATGCTGGGTCACATTTTGGTTTATTGACTGCCGGGCAGCATGATACTATAACACAGACGTTTAATGTAGGCCTGGTGTTTGAAAACTGTTTGTTTAGTGACTAAAAGTCTCAGCAGATGGCAAAGCTCTGTGTGTAAGATAGTGAGTAAAGAGCTCTTAGTTCGTATGACATTGTTTATTAATTACTCTTTGCTTTACCTCATATCGCGATTTCTGTGGCCACGTTCATGTGTTGGCATATGTTTTGCAGGTCTATGCTTTAATAGAGATGATTTTATATAGAAAGTTTTAACAATGTAAACTGATTATCTAATGATTCTCATTTCGATGTACGTAGGTCGTCTGTTAAAGTAAAAATGAATGCATTGTGTCAAACTTTGAATAAAAATAATAGCATTGTTTTGTATGGCGCATGTTGTGGAACGATGGTTGAAAATAAGAGACAAACCCAGAGAGAGAGAGAGAGAGAGAGAGAGAGGGGGGGGGGGGGGGGAGACAGAGATTTCGTATTGGAATAAACACAGGAAGGCAAATCGTATCCCACCTGAATGTATTTAGTGCACCACCACCACAACACTGTTGAGATCAAATGACAAAACAAGCAAACTGAAAACATGTCTATCTATCACCCCCCCTCTCACATGTTCACTGAGAAGCAACATTCTGCCATTTGAGGGAACAGATAAGGTTAGGATCAGCCTTGGTTTACTTTCATAGAACTGAAAGAAGCAGACTTTCAGATTGAGGATCTCTAACATAAGGGGGTACTTATGTACAAGATTACCAAACAAAATGTACCCTAGCTGTGTCATTTTACTGTAAACGAAAAGAACAGTCGAGTGAACAGACGGATTGGATAGATTACAAAAAAATAATTAAAAATAAAAATAAAGTGTTTAACGTGAACACGAAAGTACTACTACATAATGACACAGGATCGAATTGCACCACTTTCACTGACCAAGACACCACTTCACTGACCAAGACACCATTTCACTGACCAAGACACCACTTCACTGACCAAGACACCATTTCACTGACCAAGACACCATTTCACTGACCAAGACACCATTTCACTGACCAAGACACCATTTCACTGACCAAGACACCACTTCACTGACCAAGACACCATTTCACTGACCAAGACACCATTTCACTGACCAAGACACCACTTCACTGACCAAGACACCACTTCACTGACCAAGACACCATTTCACTGACCAAGACACCACTTCACTGACCAAGACACCATTTCACTGACCAAGACACCATTTCACTGACCAAGACACCATTTCACTGACCAAGACACCATTTCACTGACCAAGACACCATTTCACTGACCAAGACACCACTTTCACTGACCAAGACACCATTTCACTGACCAAGACACCATTTCACTGACCAAGACACCATTTCACTGACCAAGACACCATTTCACTGACCAAGACACCATTTCACTGACCAAGACACCATTTCACTGACCAAGACACCATTTCACTGACCAAGACACCATTTCACTGACCAAGACACCACTTCACTGACCAAGACACCATTTCACTGACCAAGACACCACTTTCACTGACCAAGACACCATTTCACTGACCAAGACACCATTTCACTGACCAAGACACCATTTCACTGACCAAGACACCATTTCACTGACCAAGACACCATTTCACTGACCAAGACACCACTTTCACTGACCAAGACACCACTTTCACTGACCAAGACACCACTTTCACTGACCAAGACACCACTTTCACTGACCAAGACACCATTTCACTGACCAAGACACCATTTCACTGACCAAGACACCATTTCACTGACCAAGACACCATTTCACTGACCAAGACACCATTTCACTGACCAAGACACCATTTCACTGACCAAGACACCATTTCACTGACCAAGACACCATTTCACTGACCAAGACACCACTTTCACTGACCAAGACACCACTTTCACTGACCAAGACACCACTTTCACTGACCAAGACACCATTTCACTGACCAAGACACCACTTGCACTGACCAAGACACCATTTCACTGACCAAGACACCATTTCACTGACCAAGACACCACTTTCACTGACCAAGACACCATTTCACTGACCAAGACACCATTTCACTGACCAAGACACCATTTCACTGACCAAGACACCATTTCACTGACCAAGACACCATTTCACTGACCAAGACACCACTTTCACTGACCAAGACACCACTTTCACTGACCAAGACACCATTTCACTGACCAAGACACCACTTTCACTGACCAAGACACCACTTTCACTGACCAAGACACCATTTCACTGACCAAGACACCACTTTCACTGACCAAGACACCACTTTCACTGACCAAGACACCACTTTCACTGACCAAGACACCACTTTCACTGACCAAGACACCATTTCACTGACCAAGACACCACTTTCACTGACCAAGACACCATTTCACTGACCAAGACACCATTTCACTGACCAAGACACCATTTCACTGACCAAGACACCATTTCACTGACCAAGACACCATTTCACTGACCAAGACACCATTTCACTGACCAAGACACCATTTCACTGACCAAGACACCACTTTCACTGACCAAGACACCACTTTCACTGACCAAGACACCATTTCACTGACCAAGACACCATTTCACTGACCAAGACACCACTTTCACTGACCAAGACACCATTTCACTGACCAAGACACCATTTCACTGACCAAGACACACTTTCACTGACCAAGACACCATTTCACTGACCAAGACACCATTTCACTGACCAAGACACCATTTCACTGACCAAGACACCATTTCACTGACCAAGACACCATTTCACTGACCAAGACACCATTTCACTGACCAAGACACCATTTCACTGACCAAGACACCATTTCACTGACCAAGACACCATTTCACTGACCAAGACACCATTTCACTTTGCATGTTTCCTATGCCACAGGATCGAATTGCACCACTTTCACTGACCAAGACACCATTTCACTTTGCATGTTTCCTATGCCACAGGATCGAATTGCACCACTTTCACTGACCAAGACACCATTTCACTGACCAAGACACCATTTCACTGACCAAGACACAATTTCACTGACCAAGACACCATTTCACTGACCAAGACACCATTTCACTGACCAAGACACCATTTCACTGACCAAGACACCATTTCACTGACCAAGACACCATTTCACTGACCAAGACACCATTTCACTGACCAAGACACCATTTCACTGACCAAGACACCATTTCACTGACCAAGACACCATTTCACTGACCAAGACACCATTTCACTGACCAAGACACCACTTGCACTGACCAAGACACCATTTCACTGACCAAGACACCACTTTCACTGACCAAGACACCATTTCACTGACCAAGACACCATTTCACTGACCAAGACACCATTTCACTGACCAAGACACCACTTTCACTGACCAAGACACCATTTCACTGACCAAGACACCATTTCACTGACCAAGACACCATTTCACTGACCAAGACACCATTTCACTGACCAAGACACCATTTCACTGACCAAGACACCACTTTCACTGACCAAGACACCATTTCACTGACCAAGACACCATTTCACTGACCAAGACACCATTTCACTGACCAAGACACCATTTCACTTTGCATGTTTCCTATGCCACAGGATCGAATTGCACCACTTTCACTGACCAAGACACCGTTTCACTTTGCATGTTTCCTATGCCACAGGATCGAATTGCACCACTTTCACTGACCAAGACACCATTTCACTTTGCATGTTTCCTATGCCACAGGATCGAATTGCACCACTGTCACTGACCAAGACACCATTTCACGTTCTTCTTAGTGTTGGCCATATCACTTTGCATGTTTCCTATGCCACAGGATCGAATTGCACCACTTTCACTGACCAAGACACCATTTCACGTTCTTCTTAGTGTTGGCCATATCACTTTGCATGTTTCCTATGCCACAGGATCGAATTGCACCACTTTCACTGACCAAGACACCATTTCACGTTCTTCTTAGTGTTGGCCATATCACTTTGCATGTTTCCTATGCCACAGGATCGAATTGCACCACTTTCACTGACCAAGACACCATTTCACGTTCTTCTTAGTGTTGGCCATATCACTTTGCATGTTTCCAAAGTGTTTGTACATGTGCGCATGCATATAATATGTCTATTTAATTAGTAGTTGGACCCGTCTAGTCAATAGAAACACTATCACTAGTCAAATCCAGGTCATAGAGTGCACGTGACTAAGGGGTCTGTGCACACTAACGACAATGATTTCATTTAAAACAAAACAAAAAATAATCGTAATAAAAACAAGAATCGGTTCGCTTGTCTTTCTGTCTTTCCGTGTTGCGCTTGTTCCAATTGCAAAGCAACCCTCTTGTTATAAGCTGGGAGTACTTTGAAACAAGACAAGAAACCAATCCATCAAACGAAGCAGAGGGGGATAATTGTGACAAGTACACTAATGGAAAAGTATCCTTGTTTTTATGAGGACAAAATAAAAGTTGACTTGAAGATGGCCTCAAGTCAGAAGGAAAGGGGCATAACATTTAACAACTGCAGCAGGTAAGATGACCTCAAAACAAAGGTAAAGTTTTCTTTCGAAGAAAAAATGTTTCGCAGGCCAACACAATTGTCTAGAATTCCTGTCCTAAATAGGGACCATCTCTATTAGCTCCGCCATCAAAAGCGAGACGTCCATGCCCGGAACATCCTATCACTATTCTGGGGTGAAAACCAGAAAGTACGACCACAAACGGAATAAAGTCGAGACGTCCATGCCCGGAACATCCTATCACTACGGAATAAAGTATCCATGGGGTGAAAACCAGAAAGTACGACCACAAACGGAATAAAGTCAACATGCCCGGAATAAAGTCAACATGCCCGGAACATCCTATCACTATCCTGGGGTGAAAACCAGAAAGTACGACCACAAACGGAATAAAGTCGAGACGTCCATGCCCGGAACATCCTACAGTGGAACCTACGACCCTTATAAAGACCTTCAAAAATCATCGAAAATGAGGTCCTTAGAAAGGGAGGAATAAAGTCTTATAAGGGAACATCCTACAGTGGAACCTCCCTTTAATACTTGACAAAGAAGGGCAATGGCAATGTATCAGATAAGTAGGTCTTACATGGGAGGGAGTCATAGCCTAAAATGGGAGGTCTTAAAAGGGAGGTTCCACTGTATCTCTGTCTTGGGGTGAAAACCAGAAAGTACGACCACAAACCGAATAAAGTCGGACGATACTGCCTTCTGACTTTCATCAGAGTATAATACATGTAATTATCTTGGTTGATTAGTCTTTATTATTCAAAAACGTTGGGGCTGTCCTTGTATTGCAGTACCTCCAGGCTCGTCCCACTATATTTATGACAAATGTCCAACGTGTGCCTGTTCCAGGTCGGAGTACGTTAAAGAGACTTTCACCATCAGAGTAGAATTATAATGATTTCTGATTATTACAACCCTCAACAGAGGATTTTTGGTTACAGAAAGAAAAAGGGTTTGACATAGGTAATGGGCAATGTTAAAGTCAGTTTTAGTCAGTTTTCCCCCAAACAGGCACACAATGATTGCGTCCCGTGAATGTGCGGCGTAACCATAGCCCATAGAGTAGTAGATTAATAGCGCCACAATAGTAGAATGCTAGTACTTCCAAGTATAATACATCGGTGGTTTTCTTTTCATTTATAAGCTATTTTTTTTAGACATTCTTACCTCCCTTAGGCCTACAAACTGAAAGGTAGACAACCATTCCATGATTTAGTAGGGGACATTGTCTGATCTACAGAAGCAGGTATATGAACGATACACTCTTCAATTTTAGGCTGGCTAGCAGACATTAGGCCTGAAATACCGTCGTTTCGTTTCCTGCCTGTTTAACCATTAAGTGTGGATGGTGGACATCTACACGGTGACCCCCACAGAGGTGGTGCCCTCCACGGATGGTGTCCTGCAGTGGCGGCACAGGACGCGGATCACCCTGCGGTTGCAGAGCAGCACAGCGGAGATGAGAAAGCCCAGGGAGGCGTTTAACAAGGTGAACAGGATCCAGACCACCTCAGAGTCCAGCACTGCCGCCAGGAGGCCCAGCAGCCAGGTGATGCCAACCAGCAGCATGATCTGAAAGAGAGAGAGGTGAGGAGGAGAATGATGATGGAGTGAAAGAGGGTGGGGGGAGGAGGATGGAGTCCGGAACTGCCGCCAGGAGGCCTAGCAGTCAGGTGATACGCACCAACGGCATGATCTAAAAAACACTGTTTGTGTGTGTGATGAGGACGAGGACGATGATGATGATGATGGTGACGATCAGAATACCATAGAATAGTCCAACACAGCTGCCAAGAGCCGTAGAATACTCACATAAAGACACAAATAAGGGCACGCGTGCACGCACATACACTCGCGCACGCTTGCAGGCGTGCACACACACACGCATACACATGTATACACACAAGTGCGCGCGCGCGTACCCACTGGGAGAGAGACACGCAGGCAGAGCTAGAAAGTTGTTAAACAGGACTTCTTTCAAAGATTACCATGAACGAAATGGCCAGCTCGTTCACAGGAGCTACCTTGCCATCCTCATGCACCTCCACCAACTGGGCCTTTGACCATGAAGACAGGACAATCATTGTGGATATCACGCGCCATCACATATGAACAGACAATTCATTCATTCACACCTACACCCGGGAAACCCAACTGATTTACCTTAAAGGATATGGCCAGCTCATTGACTGGAGCCACTTTGCCATCTTTCTGAACCTCCATCATCTGGGCCTTCTGGCGACGAAGACTGAGGACCGTGCATACCACGAAGAATGTGTTCACCTGCAAGGACACAAGTCAAGTCAACTCAAGTCAAGCTTTATCATCTGGGCCTTCTGGCGACGGAGATTGAGGACCGTGCATAGAATATACCACGAAGAATATGTTCACCTGCAAGGACACAAGTCAAGCTTTATCATCTGGGCCTTCTGGCGACGGAGATTGAGGACCGTGCATAGCATATACCACGAAGAATATGTTCACCTGCAAGGACACAAGTCAAGCTTTATCATCTGGGACTTCTGGAGACGAAGGCTGAGGACTGTAGGCCTGCACACCACGAAGAACATGTTCACCTGCAAGAAGTCAAGTCAAGTCAAGTCAAGTAACCCTATAAACCCTGTGATGTCGTGAGATGGGAAATGACATCGGGTTAACCCTTTCGCCGCCAGCCATTTTTCAGCCCAACAATACCATTAAACTTAACTGGGTAGAGAAAAAGATATATCTGCAATATTGCAAATTCCTCTGTGACATGCATAGCATTAATAATAATAATAATAATAGTGAATCATTTATATAGCGCATTCCTCCACCAAATGTGGAGCTCTATGCGCTTAACAACAACAAAAATTAAGAAGCAACAAATTCAACAACAACACGAAATAATCGCTCACGCACATGCAAATAGGCATACACATACACACCCCACCCACACATACACGCACGTACCGGCACATACACACACACACACACACACACACACACACACACACACACACACACACACACACACACACACACACACACACACACCGTTACCATCACCACCACTCACCCCACCCAAAAAACACAATACAAAATACAATCAGTTAGGCCTATCCTTACCTCCCAAAGTTAAGAAAATAGATTATTTGGATAACAGACCCTGATTTGATGCATTTTTTTAGTGACATGGGTGTTAAACCATTGTGGTGCTAAAATGTTACTTTGGCGGTGAAAGGGTTAAACAGAAACACCACACTAAAACTACGTAAAAGCATCGACACTAATAACAACAACGAGGAATCGGATGTCTAGTCGCAATGCAATGTAGACGTAGAAGGAATGTGGTGTGTGTGTGTGTGTGTGTGTGTGTGTGTGTGTGTGTGTGTGTTGTGTGTGTGTGAAGTGTGTGTGTGTGCGTGTGCGTGTGTGTGTGTCAAAGTCAAAGTCAAAATGATCTTTAATGACGATAAAGGAATAAGCTAAACAAAACTTTTTTTCATCCTGTCGTCATAAATAAATAAGAAATACAACTGAAGCAAACAAGATGAAAAGCAAATACTGTAAACAAAAAAATCAATTTACAATGAAATATATGGAAAAAATACACATAAATATTATTATGTTCCGCGTGTGTGTGCGTGCGTGCGTGTGCGTGCGTGCGTGCGTGCGTGTGTGTGTGTGTGTGTGCGTGCGTGCGTATGTACGTGCTTGCGAGCGTACGTGCGTACTTGCGTGCGTGTATACCTTAAACATATTCCAAGCTCGTATTCGTTCTATAGTCGTTACTATATGAAAAGGGGGACAGAAAGGTGCTCACCAGGCAGATGAGGCTGGCTGGCACGACGAAGAAGAGGACGAGGGCCACGGGCTGGTTGAGCCAGCAGTTGTGGGCCCCGTACTGAGGACTGAGGGGGCTGTGGGGCACCACCACGTCCACCAGCACCGCCGCCACCAGGACCAGCAGGGGCATGCCCACCGCGTACAGCACTGGAGGACAACATACCGCACAGACAACAATATTATTGCAGTGTCGCGATTCCCCTCCAACTTTCTCATGGAAAGTGTTCTCTAAGAAGCAACTTTGCGGGTTAAGGGGTCCATGGTAGGCTTAATCTTTCGTGAAAAACTATCACTCTCTAACTAAGGGACATTTGCACTGGCTCTGCAACCCAAGGGATTGGTTGGCCTTTGGGGACCTTCTCCAACGCCATCTTTCTTCAAATCCCCTTGAGCGAGAGCGTGGGGATGCATCATGAGCAAGGCTTCTGCCCCCTCTGCTGTGATTTGAAGTTGGTCTATTTCCTATACCTTTTGTTTGGTTGGTTTTTCTTTTATTTGTTTATTTCTGTTGTTTGTTCTATTTTCCATGTACCCACAAGAGGCTTTTGGTATTTCGTATTAAATGAACATTGAAGCGATGCTGTCAGGCTGTCATAGTCGGGCACGACAGACGGGCATAAACGGGCTGATTACCGTTGCCCACACCACTCACCTCGAAGGAGAAGCGAGGCGTGGTCCCTGGAACGGACCTGACTCTTCCAGTTGCGAAATGTCCGCCATATTTCAAAGGCCGTCACGTTCATCCAGAACAGCGCGGACAGAAAGGTCACGTGGGTCACTGCACCTAACGCCGCACACGATTGGCTGCCAGGCTTCACCAGTCCACCAATCAGAAAGAAGGTGTAGGCCAAGGTCAGGCTGACACACAGGCAGAACTGGATACGACCTGAGGAGAAGAGAATGGGTTTAGTTCTGGATCAAGATGAAGATAAAGTCAACTCATCCGATATTTCTAGTCTAAAAGTTGTTAGTTACCGAGCGATAGTGGCAAAATAACAAAAAAAACTGTTTTTGCTTAGTCCGTCCGTCCGTCCGTCCGTGCGTCTGGTTAATGGATGGGAAGGATCGATGGATACAATGGATGGATGGATGAATGTACGTAAGAGGTTAGGCCTATTTTATATCCTCCTTGTTCGTTCTATTATATTGTAGTCGGCCCTAATGTCTGTCTTCCGTCTCTAATTAGTCCTTTTATAACACATCTAGTCTTATAGCCAAGGTGTGAGTTAAAACAAAATTCAATGATTGACAATTCAATGATTGACTGCATGCCTGACATTGATTGCTTGCTTGATGGATTGATTGATCGAATAACTGATGAACGGTGAACTGATTGATATTGATGGATGGATGGATGGTCGACTGTCAGACCGATTGATTAATTATTTAATTAGTTGACTGCCTGATTGATGGATTGTGTAAATTATTGATGGATTAATCGATCGACTGATTCGTTGACTAATTGATTGGTCGATCAATTGCTTGCATAGACCCCATGGGCACTGACCAGGGAAGGTGTTGTAGCAGGGCATCACGCACTGCAGGGCGATGCGGGCCATCAGGCCCACGTCAGACCCCATGAGCACTGACCAGGGAAGGTGTTGTAGCAGGGCGTCACGCACTGCAGGGGGCGATAACCTGGGTAGCAGGGCCCACGTCAGACAGGCAGGCAGCACACAACCGACACCATGTCGTGGTGCTGAAGCCTTGGGGAGGGGGGGGGGAGGAGCGGGCCTTTATGTTCATGTTGTTCTCGCTGCAGTAGGCTGTGGTAGCAGGGGAGGAGGAGGGGTCGGGGGGGGTAAGAATCAGCGATATAGACATACCAAGGACATACAAACTCCCAAATGTGACGTTGCGAAAGAAGGAAAACGCACCAATTCTAATCTCCGTAAAAAAGCCACACCACAAACAACAATAACAACAAAAACTCAGTTTCCGACAGATTAGTTTGACGGCTGAATAGGTCCGGAAAAATCAACTGCAGCATTGGGGAAAGAGTCATGTATTTCAAAATGACAGTTAACGACAGACTCCATATTTGAAAATGAGTTCACACTGACATAAATATCCGTATTCAAAATAAGATTCTGTATTTTCAAATCCATTTAGTATTTTGTTGTTTTTTTTTTCTTTTTTTTTTTTGCATAAGAAAAGATGGGTCCAAAAAAACAATGACCTACAATACAAACAATAATGTCCTCTTCGTTTTGGCGGAGGTTCAAGCACGTCATTCCAACTCTTTCATGCTCTCCTTGTTTCCAGTGAAAGCCAGTGACGCTAGGCCTACATAAGGAGGCGCCGTGGCGGAGGGTTAGAGTCGCCGGCGCTCGTAATCCAACGGTGTTTGCGATGCGCGGTTCGAACCCAGCTTGAGTCACGGTGTTGATATCTATTTCTGTCCGTCGGATATGAGACCTAAAACCGAGGTCCAGATGTGCGAACGCAACGCCCAAAAGATCTTGCCGAGAGTTTTAAAGGCCCAATTCCACTATTCGGTACGCGTAGGCCGCGTGTGCCGGTTGAAGGATGACACGAACTCACAACAGATGCATCCTGTGCGCAATAAGCTTCTAAACGAGATGGGGTGTGGGGCAGGAAATAAACATCCCCCAAATGAAGAAAAAGAAGAAAGGTACCTGATGGTGGTGGCTTAGAGGGGGGATGCCGGATTTGTCACCAGGGAGGGGGGTAGATGCACACACTGAAGGTGAGGTCTGCAGGATTGC
>CM065698.1:51509082-51554082 GCA_017654935.2 Phymorhynchus buccinoides | reverse complement strand
TATATACATACTGAATTGTTTTGATAACACAATAATGGTATCAAAGTTATTATATTCACAATGAACAACGTAGCCCCTCTCTCTCTCCCCCCCCCTCTCTCTCCTCTCTCTAACCCCCACCCCACCCCCTCTCCCTCTCTCTCGTTGCACACACACATACACACAACACAGCACAAACACACACACACACAGATGCGCGCACACGCACGCAAACACACACACACACGCACACGTGCATTCATACAATTCATAAACATCAATATTAAGGTTATTCAAAAGTGTCTCAAGGACATCCTTTGTACATGTGAAATATATTAAGCCACATTTTGTAAGCAGGGACTCCTCTGCTTATTAATAACTTCAAATATTCATCAAAATTAGATAGAAGTGACACTATTATTGGAACATGTTAATCATAATATTTTAATACATTTCAATACATTTCAGGGGTTAATGACAAGCTTTCATTGCTCATAAGATAATTAAAAAATGATGTTTTAAATCTTCCAAAATTTGGTTCAGCTTTTAAATAAATAGGAAGCTTATTCCATAACCAGCTACCAGAATATGAAAGGCTCGATTTAAACAGTGTTATGGAGGGCAGTGTAGATCAATTCTATGACTGTGCCTAAACTCGTTGAATGTGAACATATACCACTTATTGAAGATGGACAGTTTCCGTGTGAAATCCTATGCATTAAGATTCCTTTATTGAACAGTAGTTTGTATTTGAGCGGAAGAATATTTGAAGATGCATATTCAGAATTAGTTAAAGTTGATTTATTTAATGTTACTCTAATGGCACGTTTATGAGCACTGACTAATGGTTTCAGTGAGTTGTCACTTGTCAAGTCCCAGAGGGTAGATGAATAGTCTATGGCAGACTGAATAAATGAATAGAAAAACATTTTCCGAGCATGAAAGTTTAGAAAGTGTTTTATTTTATTAAGATGATAAACTTTAGAAGCAATGCTTTTTGATAGGTTATGCACATGACATGACCAATTTAAATTATGATCAATAGTTACTCCTAATAGTTTATGATTTGAAACCTCTTCTAACACTTTATTATTTATGTACAAAGGTGGTAAGATTGATTTAATATTTTGAAGTTTTTGTCTAGTAGCAATCAGCATAGATTTTGTTTTTTGAGGATGTAGGGCTAGGTGATTTAGATGTGTCCATGTAACAAGTAGGTTTATGTTATCTTGTAAAATGTGGCAAACTTGAAAGGGATCTTGGTTGTGTCGTCTGCAAACAGTTCTGATGATGTATTTAAGTAAATAAGCAAATCATTTATATATAAAGTGAAAAATAGTGGTCCAAGTACAGACCCTTGTGGAACACCATATTTATTAGGGAGACAGTTTGACATTTTGTTATTTAGATACAGAGAGAGAGAGAGAGAGACACTTGACACTTGACACTTGACGTTTTTATTGTCATTACCTGAAAGGGTCTAATGACAAGGGGGGTAATCATAACATTTCTCTCTCTCTTATGTAGGGTTATAAACAAAGTTAAGGAATGAACATGACTAAATCCAGTACAGTATGCATCTTTTGTCACATTCAAGTATACTAAAGCATTTGTAAAAAGAAAATGTAAATTACATAGGCAGAAAAAATGACAAACAAGAACAAAAGTTAGCGATCGATTAGCAAAGTGAAAGAAGAAGCAACGAGTGAAAGAGAAGATAAGCTTCTCTCGACCTTTCACACAATAACCCACGGATAACATATTGTTGCATAATATTTAAATGAGGTGTAGACACCCTTTAACATCCATAATCTAAACAACAGTATTAGTAGCATTATGCACTGCCGTCAAACTTTTCTGGCGCACTGTTTGTGCCTCAGCTATAAATTTGGCTACTGACTTCAACACAGCTTCATTGTCAGACGACAAAAGTGAAGCAACATTTTTTCTTTCAATAATATCTGGGTTGAAAACAAAACATTTTTGCCTAACATTGTCATACACTTTACAATGGAATAAAAAGTGACTTTCGTCATCCACTCCTGTTTTGCATAAAGGGCATGGTGTTTCTATATCTGAATATGTTTGAAACCATCTCTTGTTAGCGTTGAAGCCTAATGTTCATAGTCGAAATCTAGCAAAGTTTATTCTATGCCATCTGTCTGTGATTCTTTCAAGATATTGTTCAGGTTGAAAAACATTTTTAAATGAAAAGAACCATTTGTATTTGTCTTTCGATTCCATGTCTGCATGCCAGTTCTGCTTGAATGAACACACAAGTCTATCTTTAAAGTCTTCTACAAAACATTTTTCATTTCCGACTCCTTGTGATAGCCATACAATACCGAATCCATTTTCAGATAACACCTTCTTTATTCGATAAGCCCAATTTTCTTTATTTAGTTCAAGTTGCAATAGCATCATAGTATAGGCTTGTCGACACAAACGTGATTGTGGAAGTCTTAGTAATTTTAACCAGTATTTAATAGATCTTACAACTGCTCTTATGCATAGAGGGTATCTTCCTGTTTCTGAGAGAGAGAGAGAGAGAGAGAGAGAGAGAGAGAGAGAGAGAGAGAGAGAGAGAGAGAGAGAGAGAGGAGAGAGAGAGGGAGAGAGAGAGAGAGGGAGAGAGAGGGGAGAGAGAGGGGGAAGAGAGAGGGAGAGAGAGAGAGAGAGAGGGGGGAGAGAGGGAGAGAGAGAGGGAGAGAGAGGGAGAGAGAGAGGGAGAGAGAGAGGGGAGAGAGAGAGAGGAGGAGAGAGAGAGAGGAGAGAGAGAGAGAGAGAGAGAGAGAGAGAGAGAGAGAGAGAGAGAGAGAGAGAGAGAGATGTTTATTGCCATTGTGCTGTCTGTCTGTCACACCACTTCGTTCCTTCTTCAGGGAGACAACGTGCTGATAGACCTACGCATGGAGCGTAAGGTCATCAAGTAGCCTACACTGATTGACATGTATATATCAGTGTGTCTGTCACACCACTTCGTTCACTCTTCAGGGAGACAACGTGCTGATAGACCTACGCAGGGAGCGTAAGGTCATCAAGTAGCCTACACTGATTGACATGTATATATCAGTGTGTCTGTCACACCACTTCGTTCCTTCTTCAGGGAGACAACGTGCTGATAGACCTACGCATGGAGCGTAAGGTCATCAAGTAGCCTACACTGATTGACATGTATATATCAGTGTGTCTGTCACACCACTTCGTTCCTTCTTCAGGGAGACAACGTGCTGATAGACCTACGCAGGGAGCGTAAGGTCATCAAGTACATAGACCTGGGCATGGCCACCTACCGCAAGGGGCTCAACTTCCACCTGCCCGAGGACCAGATGTCCAAGTTCAACTTCCTCTCACCAGAGGTAACCACCCCGTCATAGCCCCCCTCCTAGGCTCTGTGGGAGGGTTACCTAGCGACGTGCCCCCATCTCTATGTGTCCCGTTTCTGTGTTAGCAACCTTGACTGTATAAATATGTCCACGTCTCTACCATGTGTCCCCGTATTGTACATCATGTGGCGGTACCATAGCCGATGAGGTTTAACCGAGGCGTGGTTACCGCTACACCTATCTGTATTGTTGAAAACTCGGGACGTTGCTGGTGTTGCGCTGCCTCTGGGCGTTGCAGCCAGTGTTGTTCTCACCGTCTTTGTGTTTGCAAATGTCCCATAATTATGTGTCTATGACCGAGAGGACGTAAAACATTATTTTTCACCATGTGTCCCCGTCTCTCTATCAGTCTATGTTCCCGTCTATATCTCTATGTGACACACCCGTCTTTATGATAATAATAATAATAATATCTGTATGTGACACCAAAAACTGAACCCCAACCCAAACCCTAAATTCAGTCTGAAACACAATTCCTATTTCTTACCCTAACCAACCCCCCAAATCTTATCCCTAATCTTGTCCATAACCCGAGCATGGGAACACTTAGACAGGGACACATAGAGACAGGGACACATAGAGACAGGGACACAGACAGGGACACATAGAGACAGGGACACATATACAGGGACACTTAGAGACAGGGACACATAGAGACGTGGGCACATCGATATAATTCCCAGAGGAAGAACAAACGAGTGGTGAGCCATCTCAGTCTGGGGTGCATAGCAGAGCGGCAGGGATATAAACCTACGCCCAGTAGCCTGTATGCAGAATTAAACGCACAGTCCCTTGGTGTTTTAGTTATACAGCCACGTTTAGTCATACTGTGTAGGAAGCATGTGTTTTCTGTCTTGCCGTCTGCAGAGCGGAGATATTATACAGATATATATATATAATTATTTATAATTTCTTTGTCTTTCAAGTTTTTCTGTTCTGGCCTGCGGAGCAGAAATATAATGCAATTATGCATAGTTCTTATTTCTTTGTTTGTGCAATATTTTGTAAATCACTACAGATTCATTGTAACTCTTTTTAATGGTAATATTTTTGCGTGAAGCTGAAAACGATTGTGCAGAGGACTTGATGCCGTAGTGTCCGATGCCTTGTTGCAGTAGTGTCCGATGTCTTGTTGCCGTAGTGTCTGATGCCTTGTTGCCGTAGTGTCCGATGCCTTGTTGCCGTAGTGTCTGATGCCTTGTTGCCGTAGTGTCCGATGCCTTGTTGCCGTAGTGTCTGATGCCTTTACTTTTTCTCATTTCTGTGGGAGGGGAAAAGTGTAGGCCAAGATTTCCTTAGGTACTTGAAACAATTCTTGATGCTACCACATAAACTAGTCAATCTACTGATGCTCACTGTGTGTTCAGGTGAAACCTTCATTCTTGATGCTACCATAGTACTTTTAGTCATTCTACTGATGCTCACTGTGTGTTCAGGTGAAACCTTCATTCTTGATGCTACCATAATACTTTTAGTCATTCTACTGATGGTGATGAGTGTTCAGGTGAAACCTTCATTCTTGATGCTACCATAATACTTTTAGTCATTCTACTGATGCTCACTGTGTGTTCAGGTGAAACCTTCATTCTTGATGCTACCATAATACTTTTAGTCATTCTACTGATGGTGATGCGTGTTCAGGTGCGGGCGGGGGCCTACACGTCTCCCATGTCAGACATCTTCAGCCTGGGCTACCTGCTGGATCAGATCAACCGCCTGGCCCACCTGGCTCTGCTGAGGGAGGTCAGCACGCGCTGCATGGACCACCTGCCCGTGCACAGGCCCCACCTGCCTGACGTGGTGGACGTCCTCACCCCCGCCATGGACCGCAGGCCCACCCGGGCCGCCTCCTTCCACTGACCAGGGGAACTCTCGGTGTGTCACTGTTCTACAGGAGGAGGGGTTTCTGGAGTCTGTTTTGTTAAGGAAATGTACCAGTAATTTCCTGCCTCCTTCCACTAAGGCAATGCTCAGTGTCATGGTTCTACAGGAGGAGGAGTCTGTTTTGCTAAGGAAATGTACCAGTCTTTCCTGCCTCCTTCCACTAAGGCAATGCTCAGTGTCATGGTTCTACAGGAGGAGGGATTTCTGGAGTCTGTTTTGCTAAGGAAATGTACCAGTAATTTCCTGCCTCCTTCCACTAAGGCAATGCTCAGTGTCATGGTTCTACAGGAGGAGGGATTTCTGGAGTCTGTTTTGCTAAGGAAATGTACCAGTTGCCTCCTTCCACTAAGCTCAGTGTCAGGTTCTACAGGAGGAGGGATTTCTGGAGTCTGTTTTGCTAAGGAAATGTAATAGTAATTTCCTGCCTCCTTCCACTGACCAGGGGGACTCTCGGTGTGTCACTGTTCTGCAGGAGGAGGGATTTCTGGATTCAGTTTTGCTAAGGAAATGTAATAGTAATTTGCTGCCTCCTTCCACTAAGACAATGCTCAGTGTCCTGGTTCTACAGGAGGGATTTCTGGATTCAGTTTTGCTAAGGAAATGTACCAGTAATTTGCTGCCTCCTTCCATCAGTGTCATGGTTCTACAGGAGAAGTGATTTCTGGATTCTGTTTCGCTTAATTTAAGGAAATGTACCAGTAATTTGCTGCCTCCTTCCACTAAGGCACTCAATCCTCAGCATGTTGTGGTTATACAGGACACATTTCCGGATTCTGTTTTGCTAAGGAAATGTGTCCCAAGGCAGAGTAACTTGCTGCCTCCTTCCACAGAGGCACTCAGTCCTCAGCATGTCAGGGATTCATGGGATATTTTAGCCAGGGGTGGATCTCTTGCCTCTTGTTATGGAGGGAACCTACAGCAGCAAAACCCGTCCACGCGATGGATTTGTCGCTTTTGTTCACTTTGGAATCTGCAGCTTAGTAAATCTGTTTACAGGAAGATTCCTCGTCTCTTTCCATTCGGGAATCCCAGGCACAACATCTAACGGATTTCTTGTTTCTTTTCACTTAGGAATTCACAGCACATAGGTCTAGTGCTTCTACAGGATGGGAGCCGCAGCACATTATAATTATTTGCGTGGGATGGATTACACCATAGCAGAAAGGGCCTGTTCTTTCCACATTGCTGTGTAGTGCTCTATGCACTTAGCAATTGCTTGGGTAGAGGTATTCTTTTTATCCTAATGTGAGGCAAATTCAAAGACCAAGTCATGAAGGCCAATTCTTCCGAGGTTACCACAATAACTGTTTGTTAGAGGGTCATTGTTCCAAGTGAATTCTCACGACTGACAAAGGATATAGCTGACCAGTTCAATTGTGATCATCCGTTTGATTTGAGGATTTTGTTTTTCTTGAAATGTGATATTTTATTGTAGGAGAAAATAGGATGTCGGGAGATGGGGGTAGTGTGTGGGAAGATAGTGAAAGGGTGATGGTAGAAAGTACGGAGAGAGAGAGAGAGAGAGAGAGAGAGGGAGAGAGGGAGAGAGAGAGGGAGAGAGAGAGGGAGGAAGAGAGAGAGGGAGAGAGAGAGAAAGAGAGAGAGAGGGAGAGAGAGGGAGAGAGAGAGAGAGAGAGAGAGAGAGAGAGAGAGAGAGAGAGAGAGAGAGAGAGAGAGAGAGAGAGAGAGAGAGGGAGAGAGAGAGAGAGAGAGAGAGAGAGAGAGAGAGAGAGAGAGAGAGAGAGAGAGAGAGGGAGAGAGAGAGAAAGAGAGAGAGAGGGAGAGAGAGAGAGAGAGAGAGAGAGAGAGAGAGAGAGAGAGAGAGAGAGAGAGAGAGAGAGAGAGAGAGAGAGAGAGAGAGAGAGAGAGAGAGAGAGAGAGAGAGAGAGAGAGAGAGAGAGAGAGAGAGAGAGAGAGAGAGAGAGAGAGAGAGAGAGAGAGAGAGAGAGAGAGAGAGAGAGAGAGAGAGAGGGAGAGAGAGAGAGATCATACTGAAAAAGGGGAAAAATGATACTCTTCTACCTGTAATAACTGACTTTGGACCTGTGATACAACACAAGATGAACAATGATTTACCAGACTGATTTTAACAATTTGCTGGACAGTATGACTATGAGGAAAGAAGGACAAGAAGCAAACAATGGAGACATTGTCATGACAACTCTGCGATAATCCAAGAAGTGTGATACAGCGTGCAGTGTTAACAAAATGTATGGACCGGTAACTGGACGCGGACATGCTCTCTTTAAAACAATGATTTGAAAAAGGAATTTCTGAAGCAAATATGCGAATGCATAACATTTATTATTGTTTTATATATTAAAATGTAGAGAAAATATTGCATTGTGATTCTTCCTTGGTTTTGGTTTTGATGTTGTTGTTTTTTGCCTTTAGCTTGACTGGAACACAAGAGATGCACTTTTCAATAAGAGTTAAATGCTCGTATTAGAAAATTTAGGTGGGAAATTTACTTGCCTCAGTTATATAAAAACTTTTAAAAAAATGGAAGCACAATCATGCAAACCACGCCTCAGACACGCATATACATGCGGGCGCGCACAAACACACAGTTGCAGGCACACATGTACATGCGCACACACACAACTATGATAAATGCCAAACTTTATTTATTTCAAACTGTACATGAAGTATCAAAGAAAAAAATACAGAATTCTACATTTAACAGCTATTGGTACAAATGCGTCTAATCAGCCATTTTTAATTCTTCTAATTTCTCATTTTCATTGTATTACAAGATGAAATAACTGGTCTAAAAATGCTCATTCCAAATGAATACTGATTAAAAAAAAAGAAAGACAAGTGCCAATGAATGCAATCAAGTACAGTACACTGTACAGCAGAGACATGTTATTATACACACAGCAGACATACACATACAGAGATTTAGACAGACTGAAATGCACACATACAAAGAACATGATTGAACAGGTATCATCATAGTAAAACAATGTATGTATTGGCATTTAGTATATTCTAGACGTATCTGTGAAATTTGGGCTGTTCTATCCCGGAGAGCAAGTCGCTGCAAGTGCAGTTCGATTTTCCTGTCAAACTAGAAGGAAACGGCGAGGCCGGGATTCGAACCCTGGTCACTCACGCTGCAGTCATGCATTACATTTGGCAGGTGAACGTCTTAACCACTCTGCCACATTTAGATGTGGATCTAAATGTACGTTCACACTTTGAAGAGTCAGCAACATTTAGATAAAATTCACAGCGTTCATTTCAAATACCTCACATGCCCCCCACACACACCTCTTAGTCCTATTTTGTGGACAATAAAAAAGGCTTCTTTAAATCTCAAGTATCTCCTGATAAATAAAAAAAACCCATACCACCACACCAAATTTGAAGCGATTGTAGAGGTTCACAAGATATTAAGGAGACAATGGTAGTTTAAATTAAAAGAAACCAAACAGACATGAATGATCTAAATAGCCCAGTGCTCTGCATGGGATCAATGGGGCCATTACAGGGTATGCTCGTATAATTAATGGGATGATTTATGCAGGAGCAAAGTGCCATTATGCAAGTCTGAAGCAAGACAACAATGTTTTGCATGCATAGACGCGAATAGTTTCTTAAACAATAATAGGGGCATAAAATCAACTAAGTGTTACACAAAATGATGTTGGCTTTTTATGCCAGAACTGGTTTCTGCCAATGTAGCTGCTACAGAAATAAAGAAGCAAGAAAACAACTGTTTCGAATCAGAACACACTCCAGACAATCTTTTTTTTTTTAAATGTGTGCGCCGTATGACCACTTGAGATTGCAATCATACTGCAAACAGTTATTATGATGCTGAGGCTAGTACTGTTTGACATTATAAAATACATATATGTGACATGACCTCAGCAGTTTCAGATATCTTGAATTTTCGAAAAGTTTTCGTAATTTCTGTTCGTTTCAATCAATGTGTTAAGACAACTAATACGGACAGAATAATTCAATGAGTTCAAAATAAATGCCTTGAAGAAGGCTTCATTGTGAGGAAGCTAGCAACACTGAAGTCATGAAGGATTTTGTATAACTGATCTTGAAAGTGAAGGCTACATGAAGTTATGGAAAGGAAATGCTTCATTCTTACTTAACAAGCAACAACAAAAAGAAAAAGCAAAGCTTTGACGGGGATTGACCGTCACACACACAAACAAAATTGTTTTGTTTTTTCCAAAATGTTTACATGATATATAATCCCTCTCCCCCCTCCCCCAAGCACACACACACACACACACACACACACACACACACACACACACACACAACACACACCCCCCCCCCCCCCCCCTTTCATCATGGCAAATGCACAATGTGCTAAGAGACTATCTCCATACAATGTCAAATCAACATACGAAAGCAACAAAAGTTAATGCAGTTTTTTTTCCAAGGGTGACAAATCCAAACAGTTTGCCAATCATCACATAACAATTTCTGTACACACACACACACAATCAAATGATGTTTAGATGATGGAAGAAGAGGACAAAGGACATGAAGCAACTATGCAAGGCGGACACATTGTGGTTAACATCACATTGAGACTTGCAGCAACAAGCTTCTGTCTTGGTGGCACAACAAGGTACAATTGTTTGTTTGATCTCTTGTAACAAGAGAAAAGAGCATGGATACATGCATACTATTACAAGGAAAGTGATCATGCAAATGTTTGATTTTTGCCTGCTCACATATCCCATATTTGCAAACAAATTGAACCTTCAATGAAGAGCACAGCACAGAAATTTAAAAACAAACTTGCTTGAAAAGTTTTCAGCAAGGTTTTCACAAAACAGTTATTGAAGTTTAAACAAAAGTGCACCAAGTATAGGGCTGACTGTTTAGTAAACCCCCAGCACAGACATCTACAAATGAGAAACATGTTTCAGTATGGGAAGATACTGAGAAGTATGCAATAACTAACAATTCATGAATACATTGCTCCTTGCAAAAAATCCATACTACTTCATACAAAAATAAATGTAAACTGTTCAAGAGAAAATGATTACTATATTAAAAAACACACATACAAAAAAACCAATACTAATACAGCTGAATGAAAGACAAGTTTCATATAAACCAACGTAGCTCAGAGACATTATTATCATCAACGATATGGCTGAATATCAACTGTAGCCATATTCCTTCTTCAAAACTCTCGACAAGAGGAGCCCATCTTTATCTCGGGATGAAGATGGCGAAGCATCTAGCTAGTTCTCATTGGGTAGGTTAATCCCATTATGGCCGCCATGACAACTGATATCCAGCCATTATAATTATGATGGGCACACACACATTAGATCCGCAAGTTCCATGCGGAAACCCCATACATTGATGTGAGAAATAAGCGGATGGGATTGTGCGTGGGTTTCCTCGTGTAATGGGCACTCCTATTTCTTACTTCCACTTAAAAAAAAAAAATATTCTGATTGCGCATGGGTTTCCAAGCGGAACTTGCACGTATATGTGTTCGTGCCCTGATGACTATGTTTAAGTCACCACCACAAGCATTGTCCGGATTAGGGACTGTACACATTAGAATAGATCCACAGAAACCCCATTCGCGTATATAAGAATTAAGCAAATGGGATTCTGGATGAGTTTCCATGTCCACTTATTTCTTACGTAAGCGAATGGGGTTTATGACAGACCTTGCGGATCTAATGTGTACAGTGCCTAATGCACACTTCAACACAGAATCTCCATCATTGCAACATGTCACACAACAATCAATCATCATTGCAGCATGTCAGGCAACAATCAGTCATCATTGCAGCATGTCAGGCAACAATCAATCATCATTGCAGCATGTCACACAACAATCAATCATCATTGCAGCATGTCACAACAATCAATCATCATTGCAGCATGTCACACAACAATCAATCAACATTGCAGCATGTAACACAACAATCAATCATTGCAGCATGTCAGACAACAATCAGTCATCATTGCAGCATGTCACACAACAATCAATCAACATTGCAGCATGTCAGGCAACAATCAATCATCATTGCAGCATGTCACACAACAATCAATCAACATTGCAGCATGTCAGGCAACAATCAATCATCATTGCAGCATGTCACACAACAATCAATCATCATTGCAGCATGTCACACAACAATCAATCATCATTGCAGCATGTCACACAACAATCAATCATCATTGCAGCATGTCACACAACAATCAATCATCATTGCAGCAAACAAATGAGACTTACCTGCTTCTTCTTGATGAGAGCCAGTAGAAGTCGTTGCAATATAACGAACGGATGAACACTCCTACCACCAACCGCACTCACCATCACCACCACCATACATCATCACCATGATAAACATAACCTGTACAATATGAAGATGACACCAAAAAAAAGTACAAACTAGTGCCTGATTTTTCTCTGGTCAGCTATGAACCTAGAGTATAATTTCTTAGGGAAGAGGAATTTCTTGGGGCACTCCACTGCCTGAACCAGCCTGCATCCAATGGCATGAATTTAGGAATAAGGCACACCCACATGAACCAATGCCATAACAGCCCAAAGAAACCCACAAAACAAAACAAAACAACAGCCAGAAAGAGGAGAGAATGCT
The DNA here is from genome assembly GCA_017654935.2 of Phymorhynchus buccinoides. Classification (NCBI taxonomy): domain Eukaryota; kingdom Metazoa; phylum Mollusca; class Gastropoda; order Neogastropoda; family Raphitomidae; genus Phymorhynchus; species Phymorhynchus buccinoides. Next base: position 51,542,222 of record CM065698.1, on the reverse strand, counting down.
AGACTGTAACATTACTAACAAATAAAGAGGTTGGTTTTCACACACTGACGCAACAGATGAGCAGAAGGACGGAAGGATTATCGCTGAAAGCTGTGTCAATTCCTGGATTAACATTTTCATTAAAAAACAAAGAAAGAAAAAAAACAAAAAATATAATTGCAGTCATTTTTCATTTTAATCAGCATAGAACTGCAAAATAAAACACAAGCCTAACAGTTTCTGTTCAAAAAAAGAAGAAAAAAAGTTCAAATTCAGAATGAGAGAAAAGTTAACGATTTGAAGCCAAGAAACAAATGTGAAAGCATCACAAGCAGAACAACGGTGGATTTACAACACATGGTGAAGAACGTGGGATGTAAAACAGGAATCAGCATCATCATCAACATCATCATCATCAACATCGTCATAAGTAGGACTAGGAGATAATTTGAAGCAATTTGTTATGTGTACATGCAACAAACAACTCCCCTTGTGTGACCCCATTACTAATAACATGAACATTTTCAGGGCTCCCAATCGTCCAGCAAAACAAGCGGTCCCAGGGACTCCTTCACTTACAGTATGGATGCTCCTAGAGGCGGGATAGAGGGTCCCAGTGGCATTGCGAATGCTAAAAAGAACTTTTCTAGTGCATCCCTGGGACCCTGCACATTGTTTTAGAGGGTCCTTTAGAATGTTCGTGCTTCACAGCCCTGATTTTGTTGCAATGCATCATGTAAGTTACAGACGTTATTTGACGGACTATAATGCAGTACTTGTGTTTCTCAGACTGAGACCCCATACACCTTATAATATGACAACAAAATAGTAAGAAAATGTAATCACTAAATGTGAATTTTGTGTCAAATGTGGGGTGTGCGCCTTACAGTCTGAGAATAGGGTCATTAGTACTATGCAAATAAAACCATGAAGTGATTTATAACTTGAAATAATCAACTAAGCAAACCCAAAACAAGGGGTAGGTGAATACAAACAATCATCCTCTGCAACAGAAGTTATGCGACACCTTAAGGGGATATTTACTTCCCACCATGACAAATGATTAAGATTTTTGTCATAGAATCTACACATACTCCTAAGGTCAAAACTGAAAGAAAAAAATGGGGTCACCGTGCTACTTTTCTTATAATTCATGGTCCAAATGTGGGGGGTTGGGTAATTTTTGAGTAAAATCAGGTCTACTGAAAACTGGATTTATTTCATACACTAAAGTGACTTACAACTTTCAATAAAATGTGCCTAATACTACAACCTATGGTGGCATTAGAATCTATGTCAAAGTTTTTAAAAATTCAATTTAGTTAATAGGAAAATTGTTGTTGTACTGACAAAAATTTCCCTTAATGTTATTGTTCAAATGTCTGTAGAAAAAAACTCAACGATGAAATCATTCTAGTTTTTTAATAATAGATGAAATAATCTATACTCTGCATAATAAAGATAAAAAATCAGTATGTCTCCATGCTTGTTACTGAGCCCCATACACTTGTTCAACCCCACCCCTATTTTCGCACGGGACTCATGCCAAGAGTTATATCCCTTAATACTTTTTTCGTTGACAGTTTTATGAGATTTGTTCTTTTAGTAACGCGGTTTTAGTAGTTACTAAGAAATGAATATGTTTAAAATAATCATTATATCCTAACAATGCAAATGTTTTAGCGATATACTTTTCACAAACATCAATAAACTTCTATACTTTCAAAAAATGTCTTGCACCACTGGGAGTCCCCCATATTATGCTAGCGCGATCAATCACAGAGAGAGTAGGCCAGTTCATTCACAATTTCGTCATTTCATTCTCACGTCATCTTATCCATACGTCATTCATTCATGAAACCACACAGAGAGTAGGCCATTTCATTCACAATTTCGTCATTTCATTCTTACGTCATTCATTCACTGAAACCCTTTAGTAGTGTTGCTTACGACACAGTCAGCCACAAGGGGAAAATTAGCGCCACCTGTATGCCGCATATCCCCTTAATAATAAACCACTGTTCAAACTTATACCACAAAAATGTACACACATTCATTTAAGATTGGAACAATCTCAAACTAATGTCCACACATTTACAGATTGGATCAATGCTGTGAAGCTTATAGTTCCAATGCTATGCTATGCTAAACAATCTCAAAGTAATGTCCACACATTTACAGATTGGAACAATGCTGTGAAGCTTATAGTTCCAATGCTATGCTATGCTAAACAATCTCAAAGTAATGTCCACACATTTACAGATTGGAACAATGCTGTGAAGCTTATAGTTCCAATGCTATGCTATGCTAAACAATCTCAAAGTAATGTCCACACATTTACAGATTGGAACAATGCTGTGAAGCTTATAGTGCCAATGCTATGCTATGCTAAACAATCTCAAAGTAATGTCCAAACATTTAAAGATTGGAACAATGCTGTGAAGCTTATAGTGCCAATGCTATGCTATGCTAAACAATCTCAAACTAATGTCCACACATTTAAAGATTGGAACAATGCTGTGAAGCTTATAGTGCCAATGCTATGCTATGCTAAACAATCTCAAACTAATGTCCAAACATTTACAGATTGGAACAATGCTGTGAAGCTTATAGTGCCAATGCTATGCTATGCTAAACAATCTCAAAGTAATGTCCACACATTTACAGATTGGAACAATGCTGTGAAGCTTATAGTGCCAATGCTATGCTATGCTAAACAATCTCAAAGTAATGTCCAAACATTTAAAGATTGGAACAATGCTGTGAAGCTTATAGTGCCAATGCTATGCTATGCTAAACAATCTCAAACTAATGTCCACACATTTACAGATTGGAACAATGCTGTGAAGCTTATAGTGCCAATGCTATGCTATGCTAAACAATCTCAAACTAATGTCCACACATTTACAGATTGGAACAATGCTGTGAAGCTTATAGTGCCAATGCTATGCTATGCTAAACAATCTCAAAGTAATCTCCAAACATTTACAGATTGGAACAATGCTGTGAAGCTTATAGTGCCAATGCTATGCTATGCTAAACAATCTCAAACTAATGTCCACACATTTACAGATTGGAACAATGCTGTGAAGCTTATAGTGCCAATGCTATGCTATGCTAAACAATCTCAAAGTAATGTCCAAACATTTAAAGATTGGAACAATGCTGTGAAGCTTATAGTGCCAATGCTATGCTATGCTAAACAATCTCAAACTAATGTCCACACATTTACAGATTGGAACAATGCTGTGAAGCTTATAGTGCCAATGCTATGCTATGCTAAACAATCTCAAACTAATGTCCACACATTTACAGATTGGAACAATGCTGTGAAGCTTATAGTGCCAATGCTATGCTATGCTAAACAATCTCAAAGTAATCTCCAAACATTTACAGATTGGAACAATGCTGTGAAGCTTATAGTGCCAATGCTATGCTATGCTAAACAATCTCAAACTAATGTCCACACATTTAAAGATTGGAACAATGCTGTGAAGCTTATAGTGCCAATGCTATGCTATGCTAAACAATCTCAAAGTAATGTCCAAACATTTACAGATTGGAACAATGCTGTGAAGCTTATAGTGCCAATGCTATGCTATGCTAAACAATCTCAAACTAATGTCCAAACATTTACAGATTGGAACAATGCTGTGAAGCTTATAGTGCCAATGCTATGCTATGCTAAACAATCTCGAACTAATGTCCAAACATTTACAGATTGGAACAATGCTGTGAAGCTTATAGTGCCAATGCTATGCTATGCTAAACAATCTCAAACTAATGTCCACACATTTACAGATTGGAACAATCAATCTCAAACCACCATGCAAAATGAAACCCATCAACTGCGCAAAACGAATGAAGAAAACAGGGCATGCAATACATCTAGCACTCATGTATGAAGAAAGTAAAATCTACCGCTGTGAAAATCAACAAGCCAGGGTGTAGCTGCGAATTGGGATTCGGAATGAGCGGCGTGGGAGCAACGCCACTGTACGACCCAGAAGATGGGACAGCAAAAACCCCCCAACAAAAAACAAAACAAAAACAGACTGTTTCATTCTGGTGAAAACATGGCAGTAAGTAAAATACCCTAACTGATATTCAATACAAAAAACCTCTGTTCTTTTTCTCCAAACAAGCAGTGCAGATGGTCTTCATTTTGATCAAAGATTACCGCTATATCTCTGTTGTATTAAAGAACACACTCCCCAACCCCTCCTCATCTTGACCAGTCAACACACACACACACACACACACACACTCTCTCTCTTTCTTGATTTCTCAGCCTTTCTATCAACCACCCATCGTCTAATATTTAAGTTATTAATTAAATACAACTTGCATTCTTAATTTTTTGTATTTATTCTTTAACATTTTATTTAATCAGACAAGGCTAATGTGAACAACACACATAAGCAATATAAAAAAAAAGCCATGTTAGTTTCCATTTAACACAATAAATGCACACAATTGATATGATGAAAGGGCTGTCATTATTTGATTCAATACAGATATACAATATTTTGGTGGACTAGAAAAAAAAAAAGTAAAAAAAAAGTGGAAGGTTGAATTTGGTATTAAGATCTATTTCTCACATATGTGAGCATGTAACTTGTCAATCACAGGATGTGTGTGTGTGTGTGTGAGAGAGAGAGAGAGAGAACCAGAACCAACGATTGACGAGAGAACACGAGAACACGAGAAACTTTATTTTACAAGGATCAAGATTTTAGGCAAAGCCTATTCTTCCAATCTGTCCTCCGTTAAAGGTAAACAAACAAATGACTAGAAACAGAGAGAGAGAGAGAGAGAGAGAGAGAGAGAGAGAGAGAGAGAGAGAGAGAGAGAGAGAGAGAGAGAGAGAGAGAGAGAGAATTTAAGATGTAACCTGTTTTTTTATTTGCACATTATGCTTTTTCATCATTGTAGGGGAAAAAAGCATATGGGCTGTCATCACAATGCTTGCAGTAAACCCAAACACACAACACGCCAAGTTTGAGAACACCACAGAGCTAACACAGCTTCACCCAAACACACAACACGCCAAGTTTGAGAACACCACCGAGCTAACACAGCTTCACCCAAACACACAACACGCCAAGTTTGAGAACACCACAGAGCTAACACAGCTTCACCCAAACACACAACACACCATGTTTCAGAACACCACAGAGCTGACACAGCTTCACCCAAACCCAGGTCAGTTAGGTAAAGGGAACAAACTCTATCCTAACATCACTATTCAAAGTGACACAGCTTCACCCAAACCCAGTTCAGTTAGGTAAAGGGAACAAACTCTATCCTAACATCACTATTCAAAGTGACACAGCTTCACCCAAACCCAGTTGTTAGGTAAAGGGAACAAACTCTATTCTAACATCACTATTCAAAGAAACAGCTTCACCAAAACCCAGTTGTTAGGCAAAGGGAACAAACTCTATTCTAACATCACTATTCAAAGAAACAGCTTCACCAAAACCCAGTTGTTAGGCAAAGGGAACAAACTCTATTCTAACATCACTATTCAAAGAAACAGCTTCACCCAAACCCAGTTGTTAGGTAAAGGGAACAAACTCTATTCTAACGTCACTATTCAAAGTGACAGCTTCACCCAAACCCAGTTGTTAGGTAAAGGGAACAAACTCTATTCTAACATCACTATTCAAAGTGACACTTTCTCCTTATCTGATGTTGTTGTAGTACCCTGGCTAAACGACTCCAGCAGACCTGTTTACCCCCAACACAAGTCTGGAGTAGTCTGGATAGCTGAATTGAGTAGTTTTGGTGCAAAATGTGTAGTTTTATTCATTAAATCATCAAACAATGTTCACTGAAAATGAGTAGTAAAGAGCAGTATTTTCAATGTTGAAGAGTAGTAGAGGTCCAAAATGAGTAGAATGCTACTCGAAAAGAGTGTAAACAGGTCTGCTCCAGGGATCATCCCATCAGCCGAAGCACTTGAACATGATACAAATGCATCAGCTAGGAATGAGAACATTCTGTGTGCGAGACCGTTTTGATTACCCCGCCATGTGGGCAGCCACACTCCGACTTTGGGGGATTTGGGAGAATGATGATGTTATGCCAGGAGCTTGTCATGGCTAAAGACAATTCATGCATAACTATGCAGAGCACAACATTTTGATGTAGCCTTGGTGTTCTAGCCTGTCAATTGGTCTGACACAGCCTCAAGCCAAGGCGATTTTCTGATGATTTCATCAGTTTGCTTTGAAAAAACAAAGAAAAAAAAGTAATCGAACATAATTTTGTGATTTTTGTGTGTGCTGCTTATACAGCTGAAAAGAGAAACAGCAATACCACAGAGAGAAATAAACAGCAAACTTTTTCACCCCAAAATTTTAATTATTTTAACTTTTTCAGTGCCGACGACGTATATATACGTCCTCTATAGCGCTTCAGTACTTGCCACCGACATATATATATATGAGGCAATGTCAAAAGGTGCTTTCCAAGCAAGTGAAAAATAAAATGTCATTGTCAGCAATTCTTTTGACCTTTTCTCAATTTCTGTTTCTTTTCAACTCCAATAAAATGACTGTGTGAATTTATGGCTAAATAAGCTTAGATTATGATTTATCACAATTTTAAATTGGCTTCAGGAGGCATGTTACTTGTGACACGTGACAACATAAAGTACTGTGCTGTGTGAAGAGCATAGCAAAGGTCATGTTCATAAAGCAGAAATAAATAAAGTCACATTGCTAGAATAATCTGGTATAATTGTTTTTGACACTTTAGTAATAACACATGTGTTATGCTTAATTTTGTATCATCACCTACACATACGTCGTTGCCTCACTTGCACACAATTGCCTATAATAAAAGAAAATCTCAGAAACAGCAAACAAATGTTTATTTCTTCAAAGAAACATTCCATTTGTATATTGTAAAGTAATGATAAAAAAAATTCAAGCCAAATGAATAAGAGAGTAGAACTTTATTTATGTTACTTGCTACACAAATCCATGTGACGACAAATTGAAGTGTTGTCACAGGTAACAAGTAACATGTGATTGAAGTCATTAAGTCTCATAAACCAACAAAAAAGAAAGTACTTTTTCAAGAAATATTACTTCAGTATCACTGAAACAGCCAAAGTGTTGTGAAGTAAACTTGTAATGTGCCTAATTTCAACTTAAAATTGATCTTGATCTTGAACTCATGAGTTACTTGTGACATGTGACAACACAAGATCTCCCGTCACAGGGGGTCTCTTTCCCTACAACATCATTTTGGCACCCACTAGCAGAAGAGTAGATCAAAATAAAGAAGTTTTGCGTCAAGCTGTCAATATTTGCATCCAAATTATTGCTTCAATTGAATTGATATGAAAATGAACTATGGTTTGTGTGTTACTTGCTACAAGATTATGTTACGTGTGACATAAATTCCTCCATGACAATTTTTTTTTATGAGCCTTCTCTTCGCTCTTCCGATGTTGAAAAGAGTGGAAAAGCTATTGAGCATGTGCACCGAGTCGAAGGTTTACAGAAACTGGGGGTTCCGTTCTAGTTGACTGATTTTTAAAATTGTAATAAACATTGAAAGCTCATAAGTGTTACTTGTGACGTTAATCCGTAAATGATGTAATTTTGCTAACTATTACCAAAAAAACACTATTGTACTAACAGGTGTTAAAAAGAGCAACTTCCAATGGATCTATAACCTTCGTTTTAGACTCGTTCCATATTTTTGTTAGTCAAGGTAAACAGTTGTCTGCTAGCTCTCGATGTGACGACAAGTGTAGCAAGTAACAGACCGACTTTGAGGTCATATTACCGTAAAGATACACATGAACACTTTATTTTGAACATTATTATAGTTGCAAAGATTACAGAAGAACATAATACAACTGAAAATGGGTTTGCTATTTGCATCTATTTGGAACCACAAGCCCTCCAAGTGGTGCACTGTTCACCACAGTCAAAATGCACGCCGATTTCGGCCATCAAGTGCCGGTATTTTCGCTAATAGTTTTTTTAATTTGATGTCTTCAATAGCCTTTACTGTTTAATAAACATTTTTAATGTTTCTACAACACAGACAGACTAATCACTGTGATCATAAGCATCATGAAATTAAGTTATGGGCAATTTTGTGAGGTAGTGGTGGGGCATGGCACCTTCTGACATTGCCTCATATATCACTACTAAGTAGCCATATTGCCGCATTCAAAAATTGTGCGGCAAAACGGCAGCGCATGCGCAAGTAATAGGCGGCAGCGAAGGGGTTTGTTGGCTTTGAAAGTTCCAAAGGGCAGAAGATTGTCACAACAGTAGTAGCACTATTAAAGAACAATCATCAAAGATCGCATACACCACAGAAGAAGAACAACAAAACAACTAGAAAGTACCTGGTTTATATACAAGACAAAATCATTAAAGTTTCACAAATGTCAAACTCAGAAGAAAATCAATTTTTGTCAGAAATATGAACAATTCCATCCATAGTGTGCAGGCAAAATAATGAAAAGATAGATCGGCTGGCAGTTTGACTTCTTCCATCATTCACACAGACTTGAAAAAACAAAAAGAACCACAAAAAACCCTACTTGACAGTCTAAAATATGCCACATGATAATGACTAAAACTTGATAAGGAACTGTATGTAACAATACATGTTGTGTTGAATTAAAAGGCTGGTCAATGCAAATCCATCATGAACCGCAAAATAGCATCAGCACCCACTTTCTTCTTTTTAATCATCTTAAAAAAAATTATTTTTCAAAATTCTCTTTTAAGTTTCTTCTTCTTAGTGTATTGATTTGTTATTTATTTATTCATTTATTGACAACTGTCTCGGAGTACTGTACTATTATGTTTTTCTTCCTTTGTCTTTAAACCAAACACTAGAGCACAGAAGGTGCTGAACAACCCTGTCCCTTCTCAGAGCACAGAAGGTGCTGAACAACCCTGTCCCTTCTCAGTTCTCCTGTCCTTTGTCTTTAAACCAAACACTAGAGCACAGAAGGTGCTGAACAACCCTGTCCCTTCTCCTGTCCTTTGTCTTTAAACCAAACACTAGAGCACAGAAGGTGCTGAACAACCCTGTCCCTTCTCCTGTCCTTTGTCTTTAAACCAAACACTACAGCACAGAAGGTGCTGAACAACCCTGTACCTTCTCCTGTCCTTTGTCTTTAAACCAAACACTAGAACAACCCTGTCAGTTCTCCTGTCCTTTGTCTTTAAACCAAACACTAGAGCACAGAAGGTGCTGAACAACCCTGTCCCTTCTCCTGTCCTTTGTCTTTAAACCAAACACTAGAGCACAGAAGGTGCCGAACAACCCTGTCCCTTCTCCTTTCACCCTTGAGCAACAAGCGGCATCTCTTAAAGTGTATTTTATAGTCAACAAGCCTTCCTTTCTTTAGCATCTCCGGGTTCAGACATCATCCTCATCTGCTGTGAACAGAAGAGTCACGTTTGTCCAGAACTCTCACTTCCCCTAAGCTCTCCCTTCATATAATTCTGATGCAAACATGTTTCCCTACCACATTTCACACCATCTACTAATGCTTTGTTGTTGTTGTTGCTGTGCTGTCCCATCTTCTAGGCCGTACAGTGGCGTTGCTCCCACGTCGCTCATTCCCAGTCCCAACTCGCAGCCACACCCTGGCTTGTCAGGTCCTGGAATCCAAAATCATCAGTCCAAGGGGGATAATCTATGTTAGGCCATCAGGAGGCAACCATCGGACCTTGTACTGTTGCTGATCTTTGTCAGTTCCATATTTCAATAGTTGCTGATAAAAAAACAACCATCTGTAACAGTTCTGGTTCTTGTCCAGTCAAGTTGAATGGAGCCTAGTATAAAGGCTATATCACTGAATGACTGACACTGATTCCACCACATCTGTATCTTGTTTTTCTGGGAACATGAACATGATCTTCATACATCCTTTTCTCAAAGTGTCTTCAAGGTAAGTATTTGACATGGCAGGAAGACTGAGCCACTCTTTTCACAGCATGACAATGGCTTGATCATTTAGCTGCACATGACAGGAAGATGACGGTAAATGGATGATGGCTTTTCTCCCTTTCACACTAAACCCAGCTCTGCACCAGCTGTCATGATAGTCGATAGCAAACAAGAATGGATGTTGACGTTTCTCCACACCTCGCCACCACAACTGTGCTGGCTGTCATAGTGGATAGGCTCAATTTAGCAAACAGGACTTCACACCCATCATTTTGACGTTGATCTTTCTGTGCTGGCTGTCAATAGTCCACTTTCTGTGCTGGCTGTCAATAGTCCATTCTCTGTGCTGGCTGTCAATAGTCCACAGTCTTTCTGTGCTGGCTGTCAATAGTCCACAGTCTTTCTGTGCTGGCTGTCAATAGTCCACAGTCTTTCTGTGCTGGCTGTCAATAGTCCATGGTCTTTCTGTGCTGGCTGTCAATAGTCCATGGTCTTTCTGTGCTGGCTGTCAATAGTCCACAGTCTTTCTGTGCTGGCTGTCAATAGTCCACAGTCTTTCTGTGCTGGCTGTCAATAGTCCATGGTCTTTCTGTGCTGGCTGTCAATAGTCCATTTCTTTCTGTGCTGGCTGTCAATAGTCCACAGTCTTTCTGTGCTGGCTGTCAATAGTCCATAGTCTTTCTGTGCTGGCTGTCAATAGTCCATGGTCTTTCTGTGCTGGCTGTCAATAGTCCATGGTCTTTCTGTGCTGGCTGTCAATAGTCCATAGTCTTTCTGTGCTGGCTGTCAATAGTCCAGTCTTTCTGTGCTGGCTGTCAATAGTCCATAGTCTTTCTGTGCTGGCTGTCAATAGTCCATAGTCTTTCTGTGCTGGCTGTCAATAGTCCATGGTCTTTCTGTGCTGGCTGTCAATAGTCCATAGTCTTTCTGTGCTGGCTGTCAATAGTCCATAGTCTTTCTGTGCTGGCTGTCAATAGTCCATTGTCTTTCTGTGCTGGCTGTCAATAGTCCATGGTCTTTCTGTGCTGGCTGTCAATAGTCCATAGTCTTTCTGTGCTGGCTGTCAATAGTCCATGGTCTTTCTGTGCTGGCTGTCAATAGTCCATGTCTTTCTGTGCTGGCTGTCAATAGTCCATAGTCTTTCTGTGCTGGCTGTCAATAGTCCATGGTCTTTCTGTGCTGGCTGTCAATAGTCCAGTCTTTCTGTGCTGGCTGTCAATAGTCCATAGTCTTTCTGTGCTGGCTGTCAATAGTCCATTGTCTTTCTGTGCTGGCTGTCAATAGTCCATAGTCTTTCTGTGCTGGCTGTCAATAGTCCAGTTCCATCTGTGCTGGCTGTCAATAGTCCATAGTCTTTCTGTGCTGGCTGTCAATAGTCCAGTCTTTCTGTGCTGGCTGTCAATAGTCCATGTGCTGGCTGTCAATAGTCCATAGTCTTTCTGTGCTGGCTGTCAATAGTCCAGTCTTTCTGTGCTGGCTGTCAATAGTCCATAGTCTTTCTGTGCTGGCTGTCAATAGTCCATAGTCTGTCTGTGCTGGCTGTCAATAGTCCAGTCTTTCTGTGCTGGCTGTCAATAGTCTTTCTGTGCTGGCTGTCAATAGTCCAGTCTTTCTGTGCTGGCTGCCAATAGTCCACAGCCTTTCTGTGCTGGCTGTCAATAGTCCACAGTCTTTCTGTGCTGGCTGTCAATAGTCCACAGTCTTTCTGTGCTGGCTGTCAATAGTCCACAGTCTTTCTGTGCTGGCTGTCAATAGTCCACAGTCTTTCTGTGCTGGCTGTCAATAGTCCACAGTCTTTCTGTGCTGGCTGTCAATAGTCCACAGTCTTTCTGTGCTGGCTGTCAATAGTCCAGTCTTTCTGTGCTGGCTGTCAATAGTCCAGTCTTTCTGTGCTGGCTGTCAACAGTCCACAGTCTTTCTGTGCTGGCTGTCAATAGTCCACAGTCTTTCTGTGCTGGCTGTCAACAGTTCACAGTCTTTCTGTGCTGGCTGTCAATAGTCCACAGTCTTTCTGTGCTGGCTGTCAATAGTCCACAGTCTTTCTGTGCTGGCTGTCAATAGTCGATGGGCTCAATAGCGAAGAGGACTTCCCGCCCGTCGTCGTCCTGTGGAGTGTCTCTCTGCGGTGCGCGGTGCTCCTTCCCGCCTTCCTGCCACTTCAGCCTGATCTGGATGTTGGTGTTCTCCTCCTCACCCAGCTGACTGCCGCGCCGCTTGGTCTTCAGGAAGTGACGCAGATCCGCCGACCTCCTGTCCCTCTGGGCCCGAATCATGTGGCCCACGTCGTCAAGGTCAGCGCCGAACTCTTCGCTGGGGCCATCATCTCCCCCGTCGTCTCCGTAGACTTGACCCTGGGGTTCAACCTCCGGGGGGCTGTCACCCTCGGGGTGGGGCTGGTCCAGGTCCAGGTAGTGCCCAAACCCTTGGCCCCGCTCGAAGCGGTCGGTGCTGTTGAACGTCCTCTTGATTTGGATCCCGCCACGATTTTTCCCGTACGGACGGCCCCTTCCTCTAAACCGTCTGCGTCCGCGGGACCTGAAGCTTCGGCCCCGTCTGGGAATAGTTTCTCTGAGATCTACGAGCGGCTCTTCCGGCGGATAATCCTCTTCGGCCGGCCACTCAGGCTCCGCAGAATCCTGGCCTTCGTCCTCCCAGCCCATGCCCAGGTCCTGCTCTGCTCCGTCCTCCAGACCCGCGTCCTCAAAACGTCTTTGTGACTCATCACCACCCCGCTGTTCTCTGCTGGCGCTGCGTCTTCTCCTCTTGCGCTCCAAGGATCCCTCTGGCTGCTCCCTGTCCTCTCTGTGCCGCTTGGAAGGCGGCCCATCATGTCCGCTTTCTCTCCTCCTCTGTGGAGAGTGGGTTATGCGTCTGCGGTGCTCCGAGGACCGATGTGTGCGCCGTTCTGACAAATGCTCCTCTCCATCCCTTCCACGCCTGCTTTCACCTCTAGGAGCCGCGTGGACTCTGTCGTCCCGAATGCGACGTCGAGAAGGTGCCCGACTGGTGCTGTGGCGAGCCTTGTCAAGCAAGTCGTCGATCTTCTCCCTCAGGGAAAACTCCTCGCTCTCAGATGCTGGTCCGTGCTCCCTGAAAGACGGAGAACCTCTGCCGTCGCCCGAGTGGAAAGCATGGGGTGGTGACCCATGATGCTGGCTGGATGCTGGGAGCCTGTCTCTGTCCTCATACCCGTCTGCATGTCTGCCTTGTTCTCTGTACGGAGGACTCCCTGCTCTCTGTTCTTCGGCCTGGAAGGTGCACTTTATGACCACCTGACGCTCCCTCACAGGGCTGTCATAACTAGGACTGTCACCACTGTTTGGGGTGTTGAAGCTTTGACTGTTGAACTTCTTCCACTCTGCGTAGTTGGCGAATCTGCTGCGTTTGACAGGCTTTTTGGACGGACTGTTGATGTTTGTGACGGTGGCATCTCCATGCCAGTCCCCGTCTCTGTCAAACTGGGCTTCTGGGACGAACAGACTGCCAGAGCTTTCAGGGAGCAAACCGTCCTCGTCCACTGTCTGCTCCATTTCCTCTGAAAACTCACGTCTATCACCGTAAGGGGACCTGGGATTACCTCCATCTCCATCTCTATCCCTTAGTGCACGAACAGGTGAAGGTCCCAGTCTGTCTTTGAACCTGCCCTCTTTGATATCACAAAGTCTGCTTCGGGGCTGATCAAAATCTTCACCCCCTTGGTCCCAGGACTGCTCCTTTGGATGTGGCAACAGTCCTTTGCTACTGGGGTGAGGCAGCAATCCTTGATGACCGGAGTGCCGCGCCAAGCCCTCCTCAAGGGAGTGCTGTTCATGAAGCAGCTCCTCCCTGTCCTCTCCCACAGCACGCTCTGACTCCATGAACTCATCAGCAGGCCACTGCTCGCGTCCGGAGCCGAAGGCGTGTCTCACTGAGCTGGGAGACCTCTTTCTGTCCCGGCTGCATTCTCTACTGTACAGCCTCTCATGTCTTTCTCTGTTCCTCTGTTTACGGCTGAAGCCACCTCTCCCAGAACTAGGAGACCCTCTGTTTCTGTCCAGACTGCATTCTCTACTACTATACTGCCTCCCGTGTCCATCTCCGTCCGTCTGTTCAAGGCTGAAGCCACGTCTCCCAGAACTAGGAGACCCTCTGTTTCTGTCCAGACTACGCTCTCTACTGTACTGTCTTCTGAGTCTATCTCCGTCCGTCTGTTCAAGGCTGAAGTCATGTCTCCCAGAACTTGGTGACCCTCTGATTCTACCAGGGCTATGCTCTCTACTGTACGGTTTCTCGTGTCTATCTGCGTCCCTCTGTAGACGGTTGAAGCCACGTCTCCCAGAACTAGGAGACCCTCTGTTTCTGTCCAGGCTACGCTCTCTACTGTAGTGTCTTCCATGTCTATCTGCGTCCGTCTGTTCACAGCTGAAGCCATGTCTTCCAGAATCTGATGACCCTCTGTTTCTGTCCAGGCTAAGCTCTCTACTGTACGGTCTCTCATGTCTTTCCCTGCTACTCCGCTCAGGGCTGAAGGAGCGTCGTCTTTGCATCGCAGGGCTGTGCGGCCTCTTCTCCCCACCCCACTCTCTTTCACGACTGTGATAGCGATCGCTGTTGTCTCGGCTGGAAGGTCTCCGGCGATTGTCATCTCGCAAACCCCTTTCATACGAGCCTGGTCGTCTGTCGCGACTTCTGCTTCTTCCTAGCCTGCGATTATCCGTTTCTCGTTCCACCCTTGCCTCGTCTGCGTCTCTGAATCTACGCTCGTCCGGGTCTCTCCTTGTGTCTTCTCTATGTCTGTTGTGGTCTGCTCCCATCTTTTCTCGTCCCCCATTGCCCCAGTGTCTCTCCCCTCTTCTGTGATGAGAGCCAGGTGATGGCCTTCTGGAATGACCGTGATCCGAGCCCCGCACTGCTCCCTCTCTGTATTGGCCGCTGGAGGAGGAGGGTCTGTGATGGGGCTCCTTGTCAGTGGACCTTCTCTCAGAGCCACACAGGGAGGGGGGTCTGTGATGGGGCTCCTTGTCAGTGGACCTTCTCTCAGAGCCACACAGGGAGGGGGGTCTGTGATGGGGCTCCTTGTCACTGGACCTTCTCTCAGAGCCACACAGGGAGGGGGGTCTGTGATGGGGCTCCTTGTCAGTGGACCTTCTCTCGGGGCCACACAGGGAGGGGGGTCTGTGATGGGGCTCCTTGTCAGTGGACCTTCTCTCAGAGCCACACAGGGAGGGGGGTCTGTGATGGGGCTCCTTGTCAGTGGACCTTCTCTCAGAGCCACACAGGGAGGGGGGTCTGTGATGGGGCTCCTTGTCAGTGGACCTTCTCTCGGGGCCACACAGGGAGGGGGGTCTGTGATGGGGCTCCTTGTCAGTGGACCTTCTCTCAGAGCCACACAGGGAGGGGGGTCTGTGATGGGGCTCCTTGTCAGTGGACCTTCTCTCGGGGCCACACAGGGAGGGGGGTCTGCCCCGGTGCTCGCTGTCCAGGGACCTTCTCCCAGGGCCTGGTGAAGACACACTGGAATGTCCATGGTCTGTGCACCAATCAGCCCCCTGTCCATATCGGCCACTGGAAGAGGAGGGTCTATCAGGGTCATAGAGCGAAGAGGGTCTAGTGTGGTGCTCTTTCTCTGAACCATAGACGGAAGAGGGTCTAGTGTGGTGTTCTTTCTCTGAACCATAGACGGAAGAGGGTCTAGTGTGGTGCTCTTTCTCTGAACCATAGACGGAAGAGGGTCTAGTGTGGTGCTCTTTCTCTGAACCATAGACGGAAGAGGGTCTAGTGTGGTGCTCTTTCTCTGAACCATAGACGGAAGAGGCTCTAGTGTGCTGTTCTTTCTCTGAACCATAGACAGAAGAGGGTCTGCCATGGTGCTCTTTCTCTGAACCATAGACAGAAGAGGGTCTAGTGTGCTGTTCTTTCTCTGAACCATAGACAGAAGAGGGTCTAGTGTGCTGTTCTTTCTCTGAACCATAGACAGAAGAGGGTCTGCCATGGTGCTCTTTCTCTGAACCATAGACAGAAGAGGGTCTAGTGTGCTGTTCTTTCTCTGAACCATAGACAGAAGAGGGTCTAGTGTGCTGTTCTTTCTCTGAACCATAGACAGAAGAGGGTCTGCCATGGTGCTCTTTCTCTGAACCATAGACAGAAGAGGGTCTGCCATGGTGCTCTTTCTCTATCGGCCTTCTCTCTAGGCCAGTGGCAGACGAGGGCCTGGCGTGGCGTTCCCTATCAAGGGACCTTCTCCCAGAGTCAGAGACAGGTCTGCTGTGCTGTTCCCTGTCCCAGGACCTTCTCCTCAGCGGGGACCTTCGGCGCTCTGGACTTGGGGAGGATCCTCTGCGACCACCAGGACTCCTGTCTCTGTGTTGGGGCCTGTAGCCGCTGGGGCCAGCCTTCCTGGGGCTGGGGGACCTCCTGCCACGATCTGAGGACCGGAGGGGCGGTGAGCGTCTCCCCTCCCCCTGACCTGATGGCTTAGAGTCTGGTCTCGTGCTGTCCCAGGGTCTGATGTCAACTTCCCTGGCTCGGCTCTGTCCTGTGGCGGGTCTCTGGGAGTCCTCCCTTCCCTTGTTTCCTTCGCTTGATTTCTTACCATCCTCTGTGCCCCCCTTGGACAATTCCTTTCCTGGCGAGTTCCTACGCGGTGGGGATCTTTTGTCTGGAGATGTCCTGCTGCTTTCGGTAGGTTTCCTGTTTCCTTGAGAGGAACTGTTTCCTGAACTTCTGTTGCTTGAGGATGGTTTACTAGCTGAACAGGATGGCTTGGCATCTGACTTGGTTGTCTCGCTGGACTCTACGCTTTGCCTGCTGGTCGATTTCTGTTCTGATGTCTGTTTTTCACTGACTGAAGACACAGGCAGCCTGTCTTGGGAGGGCTGCGTCTTATGATCTGGCGCTGACGAGGACTTTGCTTGAGGTTCTGCTGGCACACAAATTGTGGCCGACTTCTCACAACTTTTCTGTCCTTGCTCCGTCTTGTCTCTCTCATCAGCGTCAGACATTTTGCAAGCTGATGCTTTCGTTCCAGCGCTGGTGTTTTCTTCCTGACTGGTCTTAGGTTTCGCAGCCCTTAATTGCTGTTGTTTGGGCGCGTTTGGTGAACATTCAACATGACTTCCATCCTGGGATTCGGTGGCAGCGTGAGAGTCCTTAGAGGAAGAGAGGTTTACCTTGGGTTCCTTGGCGTTGATGTCGCTGTCTTGGGGTTCCTCCTCGCTGGACATGATGTCGCTGATGGCGCTGTTGGCGCTGCTCACCTCCTCCAGATCTCTCTCCTCTCCCCCGGCCTGCTCCGCCTTACCCTGGGACAGGTCTTCATCTTCACTGTACCTGATCACCTCCTCCAGATCTCTCTCCTCTCCCCCGGCCTGCTCCGCCTTACCCTGGGACAGGTCTTCATCTTCACTGTACCTGCCGCCCCCAGACCCACCCCGGGCCTCTGAAGAACATGGCTGTGACTTGCTGGGCGATTCCTCGCACGGAGACCCTTCCCTGGAGTCGATCATGTCGCCGATCAGATCCACAGTGGGTCGATGGTTGTAGTCGAAGAGGACCTTTTCCTGGGAAGGCGCGGGCTTGGTGTTGTCCTCCGTCTCGTCAGAGTCAGAGATTTCCCCGTCGGAGCGATACTGGTGGCCGTCCTTTCCGGCGGCGGCCTTCATCTCCTGGTCCAGCTTGTCGGGCTGTGCCAGCTCGGAGAGGTAGTTCATCAGGTGCTGCTCGGGGCCGGGGTTCTTGGCGTGCAGCTTCTTGACGTTGTCGATCAGGGAGCTGATGATGCTGTGCAGGCTGGCTGCCTCGCTGGGGGCTGCAGCGGGGGAGGGCCCCGCTTTATGATCGCCAGACATTCCAGCGGAGACTGCGGCGCTGCTGTCCAAGCCTTTGTTGGCTTCGGCCTGTTCCGAAACCAGGTGGATTTTGTGGCTGGAGTCCAGCTCGGGTTTGATCTTCATCACCTGAGGGGGCACACTGGCCACGGGCCTGCCAGGGGGCACTCTGATGCCGGGCTGCAGTCTGCTGCACGCGGGTTTCAGGGGGATGAAGCTGGAGGAGTCAGGCTGACCTGGGGAAAACGGCTTACTGCTGTCAGAGCTCCTGCCCACCTCATCCACCTTCACGCTCACATCCAAGCGTTCTCTGGTGATGGTGGCTGAAGGCAGCTTGCCGCTCGGCAATGACCCCGCCACACTCTCCCTCACTCTCATGTAGCTGAAGGGGTTCAAACCCGCGGGGGGCAGCCGGCAGCTCTCCTCCTCCTCCTCCTCTGTCCCCCCTGTTCCCGCAGTGGTACCCAGGCTCTGCGCAGCTTCGTGGCTGCTCTTCACCATGGTGTGTCCACGGCGTCGAGAGAACAGCGTGGAGAAGGCCGCAGGCTCCGCGCTCTTCCCTTGGACCCCCGCCCCTGCACTCTCCAAGGGCGGCTGGCCCCAGTGGCCCCCTCTCCACTGGTCCTGGGCGAGAGCGGGGGCCTCCCCTGCGGCCAGGGAGCCGGTGGCGGCCAGGGAGGACAGCAGCATCTTCTTGTCGGGGGAGTCGTCCTGCTGCATCACCAGCAGCAGGTCCTGAGGGGCAATGCCGTACCAGTCCAGGATCGACTTGGCCTGGGGGGAGAACACAGCATACATGGAGCAATAATGAGAAGAAGAACAACATAAAAATCATTTCTTCATGGATGCAACTGGAGAAAACCCCAAAACAGGCAAGGCAGGGGTCCAGGGGCCACCCTGAAGAACAAGCAAAATCATACTCAATTTGAAGCTTATTCCAGGCTTGTAAAGTGAGAAATCAACACTTTTTCCCCTTGAACTTTGGATCAATTTTTTTTTCTGTAGTGAAAATGTTGAAAAACAGGCGTGGCCTTGTATCCGAGGCAAGTTTGCATTCATGTTTCTTTCAAGGAATTAAACTGGAGGCGCTTGCATTCACTGATTCGCACACAGACTCACTAACACACTAAATCATTCCCCCACATTCATTCAACCGGTCTGACTTTGTACAAGTTAAACAAAGAAGCAAAAAGCTGCGACAAAAAGCTGCCTGAAACAGAAGGGTCTGGAGTCGTGTTTCTTGTTCTGCGTTCCCAGGACACATGGCCATAATGGGCGAGGTACGTATGTGTCCGCTTTTCACTGGTCTCCCTGCTGCATTCTGCCGATACATTCTGATTTTGGAGGAGCTTCAAGGAGAAAATTATCTTGTAAGACATTTTTTTTTAAAGGCAGGAGAATGGGACGTTAAGTCAGAAAGACAATAGATGACTGAAAGCAAAGGGAAAAGGCAGAGTTAAAGGGAGTGACAGATAAGAGGAAGCTACAATCACAGAACTTCCAGAAAGTGGGGGAACTATCTGTACGAAAGCCCCCCCTAGTATCCCCACAAGGCATCCACCCACTGCCACATTTTTATTGTTGTTGAAAAACAAACAAAAAAAAGCTCAGAAATTGAAAAAATCGTCTGCTAAAACGAGACTTTGATTTTGAAGTAGAAGTGACGACACAGAACTTGAATGTCAAGGAAGTAGACTCGATTGATGCCAATGTCAATGCGCTCATGTTGGGCGCATGAACTGAACGCACGTGTGTCAAAGTGTACCATTCATTGGTTTCCTCAGCAAGACTGCATACTTTTAAAGAATGGCTGCAAAAGTCAAAGACTGAACTCCAACAATCACAAAAGCTCTAAGAACAAACAAGAACGACATCGAACCCCAATCAGTTTTATAACTAATTATTGTGTTGATGTCACAGTTCTTTCCTTCTGCGTCATAGGTTTAAATGTTCTCAAATACAACTGGAGTTGGAATTCGATGAAGGAGATGGCATCGAAAGCCGCACTTCCAATAAAACATTATTTCATAAGTTTCAATTGCGGCTTCAGGTGACTTGGAGACGAAAACGATTCAGCCAAAAAAGATGAGAGAACCATATTCTTCAAACTACAGTAGTCAACAAAAACATTTTTTTTTTCGCTGAGAGCCGATATGAAAAGATTTTAAAGCAAAAATACCCTGAATCAACCCTTCAAGGGATCATCCCAACAGCCGAAGCACTTGAACACTATGGTACAAATGCATCAGCTAAGGATGAGAACATTACGTGTGTGATCGGTTTTGATTACCCCGCCATGTGGGCAGCCACACTCCGTCTTCGTGGGAAAACACAATAATAAAAGAACTGACCTTCATATCATTTGGGTTGTGGGGGCGTATGAACGGGTCGCCAACTGTGCACTCTTCAAACACAAAACTGCCTTAACATGTAAAATATAGAACCATATTTTTCCGTCTATAGACTATAAGGCGATACTTTTCCCCAGACTAAGAGCTGTGCGCTTTATAATAATAGTAAGAAAACAGAATAACAAATCTAAATTTTGTGTCCAATTTGGGGAGTCCTTATAGTCCCAAAAATATGGTAATGAAAGAACTGACCTTCGTGTCATTTGGGTTATGAGGGCGCCTGCACTCGGGAAAGACAAAACTGCCTTAAAATGTAAAACACAGTACTAAAAGAACTGACCTTCGTGTCATTTGGGTTATGAGAGCGCCTGCACTCGTCACCAAACTTGCACTCGGGAAAGACAAAACTGCCTTAAAATGTAAAACACAGTACTAAAAGAACTGACCTTCGTATCGTTTGGGTTGTGGGAGCGTATGAACGGGTCGCCAAATGTGCACTCTTCAACCACAAGGGAGTGTATGCACTCATCACCAAACTTGCACTCAGCGAAGATAAAAATGTGCCATAAACTGTGAAGTAAAGTAATAAAAGAACTCACTTCCGTGTCGTTTGGGTTGTGGGGGCGCCTGCACTCCGGCAAACTTGCACTCTTCAAAGACAAAACTGTGGCTTAAAATGTAAAATACAGAACCATATTTTTTCAGACTATAGGTCGATTCTTTTTCCCCAGACTAAGGCCCCTGCGCCTTATAATATGACTACAATATAGTCAGAAAATCGAATAACAAAATCTGAACTTTGTGTCAAACTTGGGGAGTGCGCCTTATACAGTGGAACATCCCTTACAAGATTTCCCATTATAAGACTCCCTCCCACATAAGACCTACTTCTCTGAGACTGGGTTGTGGGAGTGCCTGCAGTCGTCGCCAAACTTGCACTCTTCAAACACAAAACTGTGCCTTAAAATGTAAAACACAGTACTAAAAGGACTGACCTTCGTATCACTTGGGTTGTGGGAGCGCCGGCAGTCGTCGCCAAACTTGCACTCGGCAAAGACGAAGCATCGACAGAGGTGCATCATGGGACAGTGGTCGCCTTTGCGGCAGCCGGTCTGGATATTGTAGAAGCGGCAGACTATGGGGCGCATCTGCTCCCTGCGGGCGTTGGGACGTCGGACCAGCGTCTGCACCTCCTCCAGGGTCAGGTGGTCCATCAGGTGACTCTGAGCAGCCAATCAGAAACACACACCAAGGTCAGTCAGTTGGACCAGCGTCTGCACCTCCTCCAGGGTCAGGTGGTTCATCAGGTGACTCTGAGCAGCCAATCAGAAACACACACCAAGGTCAGTCAGTCGGACCAGCGTCTGCACCTCCTCCAACGTCAGGTGGTCCATCAGGTGACTCTGAGCAGCCAATCAGAAACACACACCAAGGTCAGTCAGTCGGACCAGCGTCTGCACCTCCTCCAACGTCAGGTGGTCCATCAGGTGACTCTGAGCAGCCAATCAGAAACACACACCAAGGTCAGTCAGTCAGTCGGACCAGCGTCTGCACCTCCTCCAACGTCAGGTGGTCCATCAGGTGACTCTGAGCAGCTAATTAGAAACACACACCAAGGTCAGTCAAGTCAGTCGGACCAGCGTCTGCACCTCCTCCAACGTCAGGTGGTCCATCAGGTGACTCTGAGCAGCCAATCAGAAACACACACCAAGGTCAGCCCCTCCCATTAGCCAGTCACAATGGTCACCCCCTACCCATCCCCATCCCCAAGGGCTACAGTGTCAAGCCAGCCCCTCCCATTAGCCAGTCACAATGGTCACCCCCCACCCATCCCCATCCCAAAGGGCTACTGTGTCAAGCCAGCCCCTCCCATTAGCCAGTCACAATGGTCACCCCCCACCCATCCCCATCCCAAAGGGCTACTGTGTCAAGCCAGCCCCTCCCATTAGCCAGTCACAATGGTCACCCCCCACCCATCCCCATCCCAAAGGGCTACTGTGTCAAGCCAGCCCCTCCCATTAGCCAGTCACAATGGTCACCCCCCACCCATCCCCATCCCAAAGGGCTACTGTGTCAAGCCAGCCCCTCCCCTTTTCTGTACCGACAAATGCCCCCAGCTGGCCTAGTTGTGGTGGGAGCGCTGCTGATGCCTGCACACCCTGAGCACACGAGGTTTGGCCATGCTGCTATCACCACCCTCCAACATTCCCACCCCTGTTATTCCCTCCTCTACCAAGCTATCCTCCTCCCTCTCCCCATCCGCAACAGTAACAGCCGCAGCTTACCTTGAGCACACTGAGGTTGTGGTCTGTGCGCAGCTGGTGGCCGAAGATCCTCAACACCTGTTTGGGCGTGCCACAGTCACAACCCTCCAACATTCCCACCCATGATTTTACTGGCTCCCTCAAGCTATACTCCCTCCCCTTCTCCTTTCCAAAGTGCCTGTTTCTTACCTTGAGCACACTGAGGTTGTGGTCTGTGCGCAACTGGTGGCCGAAGATCCTGAGCACCTGTTTGGGCGTGCCGCAGTCGCACTTTCCGCACAGCATGAAGAACTTGCACAGGTGCAGCGCCCCGCACTCCCCGTCGTCAGGGCAACTGCTCGGCTTCTTCAGATCCGTGCTGCACAGGTTCATCTCCGTGGTGACCTCGATTTCCACGTAGCTGGCCTGGGCCCCGGGTAAGCCATGGACCACGAAGCATTGTGGGAAGGAGAGGCAGAACGACCGGAGCGACTCCAGCGAGTCGATGCCCCAGCGCTTCAGGGGCTGCAGCCCACGCGACAGGATGCTCTCCACAGAGTTCTTGCCCTTGGTTCTACACAGGAAGCTGATGAGGAAGCGGGCCAAGTCCTGGTTGGTGCAGTCGTTGAGGACATCGTCATCGATGTCGTTGTTATCGTCATCTTTATCGACGTCGATGTGGCTCAGGTAGTAGTAGGGCTTAACGCGGCGATCCACAGCCATAATTTATGTTGTAGCTTGTCGATAGACACGTCTTAACCAAATGGGGGAAAAAAATAAAAATAAAAATAATAAAAAGTTCTAGTCTCACATTTGTCTTGCAGCGCAGCTGACATGTTCCATCAGCTGAGAGAAAATATAACACTGATCAGCATTGCCACACCTGGAAACCTGACACTCACAGTTTGCGCATGGCATTGACACGCAACACAATCAGGCCTCTCTTACGCTTCCTCACTTCAATCACCAAAGTCTACAAGTTAGCTTTCCACGATGAACCATGAACACATCAATAAAATAAGAAATACACAAAAGTCAAACAAACACAAGAAAATTACAACAACAACAAAACCACCAAGGCTTCAGAGCCTACTTAGTCCCTAACAGTTACTTACACCTATGCCGATACCTAAGATGGGAATCACTGACAAGAAACAACAATGCTGACGCTGGAAACCCAATGAAGAAAAAAAAATTAAAATAATAATAATTGCAAGACCCAGTGTGTATTGACAATTTTTTTAAATTTCTTACATAAAACCCCAAATAAAATAATGCCTGATGGCCAGTTCGGTTGTTCCAAAGTACTTGTTGAAAAAGGTGACAGGGTTTATATCACTCTGCGCTGGACAGTCCTTGAAGGAAGTAGAATAGAGAATGACCAATAACACTTTGTAGAGTAGAAAGCAGGTGGTGTCCAGTTAACTGCAGATGGTCTAGTCCTGACAGCATCTGAAACACACACCATGTCACATTGGTAGATTAATGCTCACCCTCAACACGTCTCATCAGATTAACATGCTGTGGCTAATGTTTCAATTTAACAGCATCTGAAACACACACACCATGTCACATTAGTAGATTAATGCTCACCCTCAACACGTCTCATCAGATTAACATGCTGTGGCTAATAGTCCTTCACATGGCAAAAGTGGAAGGTTAACCCAGAGGGGGGGGATTTCTCGTATCGATTTTCTGATAGGTTTTTACTTACTGAGAACGAAGTTATGTGTTGGCCTTGAATTTTTCAAAGACTTCAGGGTAGTAGAGAGCGATTTAAGTGCGAGTTTTCAGACTTTATTACTCTTGACGCCAATGTATTCCAGTAACTAGTAGCTGGTAAGCTTCCGTCTCCACAACGTCATCGTGACGTTTACACGCTCGCATTCTAGGTGCTTATCATTCTTTGAACCCCCAACGCTATCTTCCGATTTTTTTGCCCTGTGGTTTTCACCTCATTGCATATTTTCTTCAAAGAAATTGTGTAATGTTTTACATGTTTACCATTCAGAACAGTTATTGTTTATTTTCAACATAGTGAATCATTTTGAAATTCGATTTTTTAGCCTTTTGTAGGAAAAAAAAATCACATCCTCATCCACGTGCGAATTGGGGAGCCAAAACAGTTTACACACCGTGATGTTTTCATTTTTGCACGCGCGCAGAAGACACTTTATCAATTGCCGGTATTCTGCCGAGTAAATATATAGTACCATGTTTTTATGGAGCTGGGGTTAAGAATAGGGGTTCAGGTTAATTTAAGGGATTTGGATAGGGCTAATGTTAGAATAAGGAATTAGGTAAGGATCATGGTTAGAATTAAATAATAATAATGGGAAATATATGACGCTAGCTACTTACTTCGCGTAACGAGAGGGGATAACGGAAGAAGCAGTGTTGAGCCTTATAAAATGTATGGTCGTTGAATTGCGTCAAAACTATAAATATTTGGATTCTTTGTTTACAAATAAATTTCAATTTGTATTGTAGTTTTCTGGTGTTTTTCATACCCCCAAATGACGGACTTGTTTCTATGCATCCTATAAGTGTTTATTTCATTGACACATCAAGATATTCAGGTGCTGAATGAATTTCAATTACATTTATTTTTGAACACGTTCTCTCTCTCTCTCTCTTTCTCTCGTTCTCTCTCTCTCTCTGTGTGTGTTCTCTCTCTCTCTCTGTGTGTGTGTGCTGTCTGTCTCTTGTACAATCTCTCCTCTGAACTGTGCTGTCTGTGTGTGTGTGTGTGTGTGTGTGTGTGTGTGTGTGTGTGTGTGTGTGTGTGTGTGTGTGTGTGCATGCACATGAATGTACACTTGTACAATCTGTGCACCTCTGAACAGATGCTGTCCAGTGATTACAAAAAATGAGTGACGAACAACCTGTGTCGTTTCTGCGGAAAAGAAAGACAAAAGTGAAAAGACAGACAGACAGTCGTGTGTACATTGTGCATGATCCAAGGAATAAAGAGACCAGACTTGTGGCACTTTCCACAGCCAGCAAAGAGCGACTGAGGACATGATATGAAATTCGAAAGCACTCAGATGACTCAAATTTTGAAACAATTATAGAGCAATTTCCTGAACACTTTGATGACAGTTGCCATGCCTTCCATCGAAATTGCTATCAGCGTTTTACACGCCTCAAAAGAAAATGCCACACGGAAGTGAAGTCTGAACCAGCAGAAGAAGGGGATGGTTCTTGCCAAACTCCCCCAACAAAGAGGAGAAGACAATCTGGACCTACAGTAACCACGATTTTGTATCCAACTGACAAATGTGTGATCTGTGACAGAAAAAGAAAATACTTAGGACACACCACCATATATGACACAAAGCTGGTCAAATGCGAAACAAAATGTGCTGAGAACAGTATCAAAGAAGCAGCAGCAAGGAAGCAGAACTTTGGGGTCCTAGGCAGAGTGCAGGATGTGGATCTTGTGGCTCGTGAAGCATACTACCATGAATCATGCAGGAAGGAACTGCTGCGGTGCCCTGAAAGACACAGTGGAAGGTCGAAGAAGCGACGCCCATACTAAGAAGAAAAAAGCACACAATGAAGCTTTTCTACATATCTGCAACTATATTGAAGATAGTGTCATTTCAAAGGCTCAAGTAGAGCGACAAATTGAAAAAGGACCCCATGAGAGAAAGGTATTCAAATGTGTGAGAGAAAGGTATCTGGCTTTTATGCAAGACAATTCACCAGAGCACTACAACCCTGAGTACCCAACACAAAAACTCAAGGGAAAACTCATTGACCACTTCGGAGAGACAATCAAATTCTGGGCTCCTAACTTCAGGAGTGAGATGATCAACTCCAGCAATCTTCCACTTGGGCAAGCTGTTGAACTGGCTTTTGTTGCTGTTGCATCAGAAAGTCGCAGAGTAGAAGAGGCAGCAATGATCGTTCGCCGCAAGATCCTGGAAGCTTTTCGGGACCATGGCCCCAAAGCACATTGGATGTTGGCCTCCAACAGCTGACAGTCTCCTCTCAGAGTCTGCTTCAGTTGGCCCAGACATTCTGCATGACTTTCCTGTAGAGTGATTCTGTCTGGAAAAAGGACCCCATGAGAGAGAAAGCGAGACCCCTGCTATTCTGTTACAATGAGAGAGAAAAGAGCGAGTGGCTGGTTCAATTGCACAGGGTGTCTGCTGTTCTGTTACCAATGGGGCTTGGAAACAACCAAAGCACATTGGACTGTCTGGAAAAAGGACCCCATGAGAGAGAAGAGCTGCTGTTCTGTTACCAATGGGGCTTGGAAACAACCAAAGCACATTGGACTGTCTGGAAAAAGGACCCCATGAGAGAGAAAAGAGCGAGTGGCTGGTTCAATTGCACAGGGTGTCTGCTATTCTGTTACACATGGGGCTTGGAAACAACCAAAGCACATTGGACTGTCTGGAAAAAGGACCCCATGAGAGAGAAAAGAGCGAGTGGCTGGTTCAATTGCACAGGGTGTCTGCTATTCTGTTACCAATGGGGCTTGGAAACAACCAAAGCACATTGGACTGTCTGGAAAAAGGACCCCATGAGAGAGAAAAGAGCGAGTGGCTGGTTCAATTGCACAGGGTGTCTGCTATTCTGTTACACAATGGGGCTTGGAAACAACCAAAGCACATTGGACTGTCTGGAAAAAGGACCCCATGAGAGAGAAAAGAGCGAGTGGCTGGTTCAATTGCACAGGGTGTCTGCTATTCTGTTACCAAATGGGGCTTGGAAACAACCAAAGCACATTGGACTGTCTGGAAAAAGGACCCCATGAGAGAGAAAAGAGCGAGTGGCTGGTTCAATTGCACAGGACTGCTATTCTGTTACCAATGGGGCTTGGAAACAACCAAAGCACATTGGACTGTCTGGAAAAAGGACCCCATGAGAGAGAAAAGAGCGAGTGGCTGGTTCAGTTGCACAGGGTGTCTGCTATTCTGTTACCAATGGGGCTTGGAAACAACCAAAGCACATTGGACTGTCTGGAAAAAGGACCCCATGAGAGAGAAAAGAGCGAGTGGCTGGTTCAGTTGCACAGGGTGTCTGCTGTTCTGTTACCAATGGGGCTTGGAAACAACCAAAGCACATTGGACTGTCTGGAAAAAGGACCCCATGAGAGAGAAAAGAGCGAGTGGCTGGTTCAATTGCACAGGGTGTCTGCTATTCTGTTACAAATGGGGCTTGGAAACAACCAAAGCACATTGGACTGTCTGGAAAAAGGACCCCATGAGAGAGAAAAGAGCGAGTGGCTGGTTCAGAGCGAGTGGCTGGTTCAGTTGCACAGGGTGTCTGCTATTCTGTTACAAATGGGGCTTGGAAACAACCAAAGCACATTGGACTGTCTGGAAAAAGGACCCCATGAGAGAGAAGAGCGAGTGGCTGGTTCAGTTGCACAGGGTGTCTGCTGTTCTGTTACCAATGGGGCTTGGAAACAACCAAAGCACATTGGACTGGCCAATGCAGTCCGGCATTGGACTGGGAAAATGGGGCAGAGCTAATCAGTCTTCTTAACCACTTTGGGCACTGCGTTTCCCATGGGTCTGCACTGGCATTGGAAAACAATATATTCCACAGCATACTTCAAACCAGAAGCGTCCTGCCACCAACCTTTTCCAAGACACAAAACAAAGTTTTACATCTGGCTTGGGACAATTTTGACTTGTGTGAAGAAACTCCAAGTGGAAGTGGCACAACACATTCAACCCACGGGATTGCCATTCAGGAGCAGTCATAAGATGGACATGCAAGTGCAACCAAACAAGATCAACTTCTGATTGAAGATGTTGGCGAGAGGCTACTTGCTGCTACAAAGGACCTGCCACCATGCAATGCTAATCAGAAAGCAGAGCCACTTCTTCAGGTCACCAAGACAAGCATCAGCAAACCAGATGCACTTTGTAACGCAGCAAAGTCGGATCTGCTTTGGATTCTGTTCAGGCGAAAGTTCCGTGATGAGCAACAAATGCCTGGATGGTCGGGGTTTGTGTCACTGACAGGCCATTGTACAGAGGGAGAGAATCTTCCACAGAAGTCAGTTCTGGACTACTTGCAGCCAGTGCTCCACCCTGTGACAGAGAACTCCACTGTGCAGCACATACTGGAAGTGTCTATGGAAGCAACACAGGAGGTAAACCAGGAGTACACACTGGTTACGTCTGACCTGGCCGTTGGTTCAATTTCGCGAAAATCGTGAAATATATCAGAAATTGTAAACTTATCTTAGAAGATACTGAGGAAAGTACATGCCAGTTTGCGTAGTGAACAATGTTGTTTCAGATTTTAACAGTTTGTTCCATTTTTAAGCTGAAATTATGTTTGTGATAGATGTACTTTAAGGATACTGTTATTAGCCGAATAACGTCACACATTTTGCAGAATGCCTTGTGCATTACCCAGTGCTGATGGCACCATTAGAGTTCTTGAATAGACATTTTATGCTGCAGATATCCTCTGATGCACTGCCTACCTACAGGCATGTCACAATGTTGATGAGAGTGGTTTTAGTGTGGCATATGGCCCTTTACCTAAACCCACCCCTGTCGCGGACGACTAAAAAGGGGTGGATATTTTGAGCATACCCAAACACCATGTTGTCTTTGTTGAAACTAAGGCCAACATATGTCTATAGACAGCAAATTGAATGAACTTTCAGAAAAATATAGTCACAAATCCCCCCCCCTATGGGTTAAGGGGGGTCTACAGTCAGGTGAAGGTCTATAATGTTTGATGCAACAGGTTTTCCAGGCTTTTGCCTGCAGGCTTTGCCGATGCAAGAAAAAGATTCAAACTGGAGAAAGGCTTTTATTATTTTTAAAAATAAGATATTTAAAGTTGACACCTGCTGATGCTTTATTAATCAAGATACAGCTACAAATGTGTCCCTGTTCTTTTTCGGCAAACATTTTATTCACACAGACATATAGGCATGCATGTGCTATGCTAAATTCGTTAAGTTATTTTGCCTGTTTCACGAGTAGGAACAAATAAAAGTTGAGCTGAGTTGAGTTGAAATCAGCAAATATGGTCTACTGGTTTCATGAAACAGGCAAAAGAAAATTAGAGTTTGGCCTTTGAATGCAAGTCTCTTTGTTTCATGAAACAGGCAACTATTGCAGCATGAGATCATGTGTCTGTCTTCGTCTCTGTCTCCCTCTCGTTTTATGTTTAATTTCAAACAAGAGAATGATTTCAATTTAGAACAAGGACTTTTTTTGCTTTCTCTGTATGTGTGTGCGTTGATGAAAAAACCCTTTACCAGTATTCTTCCTCTGACACTCGTATCCTGCAGCTACCCTCAGTCAAAACAAAAACCTGTCGAAGATCTTTCTCTTTTCAAGCTCCTTCTGTATGGAACACCCTGCCCCTGTCTCTCAAACATGCTAATTCTTTGTCAGCATTCAAGTCCAACTTGAAAACGCAACTCTTTTCTAAACTGTAGCTCTGTATCGAAATGGTTGTGTGTGCATGTGCATGTGCGTGTGTGTGTGTCACTGTGTGTGTGTGTGCGTGTGTGCGTGTAAGTGTGTGTTTGTGTGTGTGCGCGCCCGTGTGGGAATGAATGATGCAGTCTGGTTTGTTAGTTGTATTCGAAGTGTGAATGGTGGCTTAGTGAAGTTTAATTTGTAAAGCGCCTTGAGTAGGTTTTACCTAGAAGGCCGCTATACAAGTACCCCTATTATTATTATTAGTAGTAGTAGTAGTAGTAGTAGTGTGTACCCTGGGAACAGTATGACTAGTATCAGTGAGGATGTACCCTTGGCAGTTGCATAGCTCTGACTGGTATTAATAGGGATATATCCTGGGCACCGTTATGTAGCCATGACTAGTATTAGTGGGGATGTACCCTGGGCAGTCATAGCTATGGTCAGTATTAGTGGGGATGTACCCTGGGAACAATATGGTCAGTATTAGTGGGGATGTACCCTGGACAAAGTTTATACAGTTATGACTTGTGTTAATCAGGTTGTACCCTGGGCACAGCTATGTAGCTGTGATCACTAGTATTAGTGGCACTATTCGGCCACTTGGCACAATTCAGAGCCACTCGGTACTATTCAATACCATTCTGTACCACTTGGCAGTTTGGTACATTTGGTACAATTCAGAGCCACTCGGTACTATTCGGTACCATTCTGTACCACTTGGCACAGTTTGGTACATTTGGTACAATTCAGAGCCACTCGGTACCATTCTGTACCACTTGGCACAGTTTGGTACATTTGGTACAATTCAGAGCCACTCAGTACTATTCGGTACCATTCTGTACCACTTGGCACAGTTTGGTACATTTGGTACATTTCAGCGACTTTGGCGGTGAAAGGGTTAAGGCTCTCTTCCGCATATCCCCAATTTCTACAGTGACAGAATAGTCAAGTTTGACTGTGGCGGAAGAGAGCCTTAACCCTTTCACCGCCAAAGTCGCATTTTAGCACCACAGTGATTTAATACCAATGCCACTAAAAGGCATAACATTGGGGTCTATTATCCAAAGACCCTATTGTCTTAGTTTTGGAAAATAAGGGTAGACCTTATTTTATATATGTCACAGGAGAATCCCCAATACTGCAGATGGCTTTTGTTCTCTACCCAGGTCAATTGAATGGAAATGTTTTGCTGAAATATGGAATAGGAAGGAAGGAAGGAAGGGGGTATGGGGGAGCTTAAACTTAAAACTGACAACGTTCTCTGAAGTTTTTCTGGTCAGGTCAGGTCAGGTAGCTCATATTGTAATGTTGATATGTTGGTGTATTTATCAAGGAGGTTTTTGAAGTGTGTTAGATTTTGTGCTCGTTTAATATGTGCAGGAAGAGTATTCCAAAACTTTGTTACTCTGTAACTGTTGGAAAATAATGTTTTTCTAATATTAGTTCGGCTATACTGGGTTAGTATTTTTAAATCACTGTTACAGGTTCTTGAGTCAGTTGTTAGCTGGAACCAAGATTAATTAGTATCGTTATCAGTAATAACACTGAAAAATACATGCGTCTAAACGAGGCCGTTCGCCAGAGATCAGATAAACCCACAGAAGCCATCTTTTTATTTAACTAGGCCTGACGAAGGTCTAATTTTCAATATTTTTCGCACAATCGAAGTTTGCTCTTCATTTTCCTTCTCTTTATGACATATTTTTCCTAATCCTAGCTCACTCCCTTGCTGTGGCTCTATCCTGACCGTAAGTTCAAACATGGTTCTAACCCTAAGCACAAAGAAGCTGGACTACAACATGAACTTTTGTTTTTGTTCTCACATGCAGAGCGTTTCCTTAATTTGTTTTGGTTGTTTTTAGTTCTAACCCTAACCCTTCCCCATTCCTAACCCTATCCCTCTTCTGGCCAATCAATTCTAACCCTATTCCGTATTCCTCAACCTGGCGAACGGCCTCTGTTTAGACTCAAATCTGAAAAATGTATCAGATCCCCACGAATTCTTCTATATATTTCAAAGATGGTAATTTCAGCTTCCTTAGTCTGTGTTCGTAATCAAGGTGACTATTTCAAAGATGGTAATTTCAGCTTCCTTAGTCTGTGTTCGTAATCAAGGTGACTATTTCAAAGATGGTAATTTCAACTTCCTTAGTCTGTGTTCGTAATCAAGGTGACTAACGCCTTTTGCTGCCGGTTGCCTTTATAACCCTTTCTCCACCAAAGTCGCATTTTGCACCACAATGGTTTAACACCCCTGTCACTAAAAGGCATCAAGTCAGGGCCTGTGTAAGTGCTATCCAAAGACCCTATTTTCTTCATTTTGGGAGGAAAGGATAGGCCTAATGCTATACATGTTACAGAGGAATTTACAATATTATTATATTAAAGGATAGGCCTAATGCTATACATGTTACAGAGGAATTTACAATATTATTATATTAAAGGATAGGCCTAATGCTATACATGTTACAGAGGAATTTACAATATTATTATATTAAAGGATAGGCCTAATGCTATACATCATTACATGTTACAGAGGAATTTACAATATTATTATATTATTACAGATATATTTTTTCTCTCTACCCAGTTAAGTTTAAAGGTATAATCTATATTTTGGCTGAAAAACGGCTGGCAGCGAAAGGGCTAAAGACCGACTCCAGACCTGATTTCCATAGTCTAGTAGATGAGGTCTGACCAAACATTTTATACAGTAATACACACACAAAAATGACACATGTACTGATGTAGTAAAAAATACTATATTCTGCTTGACTGAAGTCCCCCAGTTCTAACGCAACAGAACCATCAAAAAGATTATGGTGGTTGCTCTATGAAGGAAGAAGAATCAATTACCATACATGATGATCACTATTTTGTCAGGCTGATCAGGGCAAAACACCACATCACATGCTGATGCTGTGACTAGATTAGATTAGATTCTAAACTTAGTTATCATTCCACCTTAGTTATGTGCACGACAAAACAAGCTTAAAATACGTTAGGAATCGAATTATTTCACTACAAAATTAGCATTCATCGAACAAATAAACTATGCTTTGATGCACCGTAGAATGTATGATGTATCCAAAAATAATGTCGAGAAATAACATCATGAGTTAGCCATAACCTTACCCGCCATGTTTGTGCTGACCCGTGTTAACCTTGCGAAGGGGAGAGCAATCTCCCTCGATAACACGAAATGGTTACAGATTACCTCCCATCAGTTGTACATGTACATGTAAACGCAGTCTCAAATCTTCCAAAATTTTATTTTTAAAAATCTGCTGAACATTATTTCGAGTTTATATCCAATGTGTGTGTGTGTGTGTGTGTGTGTGTGTGTGTGTGTGTGTGTGTGTGTGTGTGTGTGTGTGTGTGTGTGTGTGTGTGTGTGTGTGTGTG
>CM065698.1:51486582-51494082 GCA_017654935.2 Phymorhynchus buccinoides | reverse complement strand
GGTACCAACAACACGTAACATCCAGTGAATATCACAGCAGAAGGAAGGTGGCAGAGTGGTCAGGTACCAACAACACGCAACATCCAGTGAATATCACAGCAGAAGGAAGGTGGCAGAGTGGTCAGGTACCAACAACACGCAACATCCAGTGAATATCACAGCAGAAGGAAGGTGGCAGAGTGGTCAGGTACCAACAACACGCAACATCCAGTGAATATCACAGCAGAAGGAAGGTGGCAGAGTGGTCAGGTACCAACAACACGCAACATCCAGTGAATATCACAGCAGAAGGAAGGTGGCAGAGTGGTCAGGTACCCATAGCAACACGTAACATCCAGTGAATATCACAGCAGAAGGAAGGTGGCAGAGTGGTCAGGTACCCATACAACACGTAACATCCAGTGAATATCACAGCAGAAGGAAGGTGGCAGAGTGGTCAGGTACCAACAACACGCAACATCCAGTGAATATCACAGCAGAAGGAAGGTGGCAGAGTGGTCAGGTACCAACAACACGCAACATCCAGTGAATATCACAGCAGAAGGAAGGTGGCAGAGTGGTCAGGTACCAACAACACGCAACATCCAGTGAATATCACAGCAGAAGGAAGGTGGCAGAGTGGTCAGGTACCCATAGCACAGCACGCAACATCACAGCAGAAGGAAGGTGGCAGTGAATATCACAGCAGAAGGAAGGTGGCAGAGTGGTCAGGTACCCATACAACACCAACATCCAGTGAATATCACAGCAGAAGGAAGGTGGCAGAGTGGTCAGGTACCAACAACACGCAACATCCAGTGAATATCACAGCAGAAGGAAGGTGGCAGAGTGGTCAGGTACCAACAACACGCAACATCCAGTGAATATCACAGCAGAAGGAAGGTGGCAGCAGCGGTGAGTGACCACGGGTTCAGTGAATATCACAGCAGAAGGAAGGTGGCAGAGTGGTCAGGTACCCATAACAACACGCCACTTTCTTTACTAGTTATCACAGGAAAAGGAAGGTCGAACTGAACGTATCCAGTTCTTCGGATTATCACAGGGACTTAAAGTGGCAGAGTCTGACCCAACACGCTTTATGCACGTAAAAATCCCACAGCAGAAGCAGTTGGCAAGTCGGTACCAGAACACGCAGGGAGAAATCCCGCTGCATCTGGTATGACCAGATTGTCATGATCATCAACAGCATTTTGAGGATATCTGCACGGGGAAACGAGTTTGTTACATAATATTTTTATCTATCACTTTTATAAAGGGTAACACTCGTTACATCCCAAAATTTCAAGGATAACTCATCAACATCATCAAGGTATCATCACCTTGAACACTACGATTATCTGACTCTTCACCCATAATATTTTGTGTATTATTATTTTCCAAGATATAGGACAAGGTGTTGGGGAATAGAAGTCTAGTCAAAGGAATTGAGAGACACGCATGGCCGTTCATCCAGCGACACTCCCCACCCACCCCTGGAAAAAAGGGAAAGTGGGGTTTGTTGTGTGCAGTGCTTCAGCACCCTTGAGGTGAAGGTGGCTGAGCGTGGGTGACTGGATGAAGTACTCACATACGTCACTCCCAGTACTCTCATACGTCACTTCCAGTACTCACATACGTCACTTCCACTACTCACATACGTCACTTCCAGTACTCACATACGTCACTCCCAGTACTCTCATACGTCACTTCCAGTACTCACATACGTCACTCCCAGTACTCACATACGTCACTCCCAGTACTCTCATACGTCACTTCCAGTACTCACATACGTCACTCCCAATACTCACATACGTCACTCCCAGTACTCTCATACGTCACTTCCACTACTCACATACGTCACTTCCAGTACCCACATACGTCACTTCCACTACTCACATACGTCACTTCCACTACTCACATACGTCACTTCCACTACTCACATACGTCACTTCCAGTACTCACATAGTTTTTTAAAACTTATTTTACGTCACTTCCAGTACTCTCACAAGTCACTTCCAGTACTCACAGGCGACATGGAGAGGGACGGCGGCAGGCGTAGTGAGGAGGGTGTTGTCGGCAGTGCAGACCAGCTGGCTGCTTTTCTTGGCCTGGGACTGGATGAAGTACCCACATACGTATTCACGTTGAGATAGCATGAGACTTAGCATGATGCTAACTTAGAAGCTCTTCCAATGTCCTATAGGATTTAATAGGACTTTTGGAAGAGCTTCTAAGTTAGCATCATGCTAAGTCTCATGCTATCTCGGCGGCACGTAGTGAATACCCAGCTCCCTGGCCTGGAGGAGAACTTCCGCGGGAAGCTGCAGTTCTGGTTCACCCGGGCAACCTTCCAGCAGCACGTCACCATTCTCTGTGGTCCACGTCAGGCTTCCCATCAGCCCCAGGTTATTCTTAGAAGTTGCACAAACACAGCTGACGTCATCACTTTCTGTGATGAAGGCGCCATTGCTGCTGTTGCATCTGACGGTAGGTGGGGCTGCAAAACCAAGGTGACGTGATTAGAAGAAGAACGGTGCTGTGTTGAACACAAACACAACATGAATCTTTTATTCAAATCACCTGATCGCAAGGGATAAGCTGCATGTCAAATTTGAACTGAACCTTTGACTGAAAACCTTTGAATATGCCATCAAAAACGATGTAGGCCTACAGGCCTAATCAACAACATGAATAATTTTTGAATGTGTGAATCTCATTCAAATTTTAATGAGCGTATTTGTAAATTGCAAATGCATAATCGTGAGGGCTTTCTTCTACCCTCTCTAGATTCCATATTATTTTGGTTGTGTGGTTCATGGGCAGACATCATCTTTACATAATAAATGCTAACTGGTTGCATCACCTCCCACCTCCCTCTCCCTCGTCGCTAACCCCTTCTCTCCCCCTTTATTTCGTTCTCATTCTTTGTATCTCTTCTTTTCCCCCGGCAAATTCACACTCGGGGAAAAACCACATCAGTATACATAGAGAGAGAGAGAGAGAGAGAGAGAGAGAGAGAGAGAGAGAGAGAGAGAGAGAGAGAGAGAGAGAGAAGAACAAGAACAAGAACGAAAACAACGTTTTAATGAACCGGGCCATCTGCCCATGTCACAGGGAACAGTGGGAAGGGGGAATTGTTAAATCAAACCAAAAAGGGGGGAGAGAGAGAGAGAGAGAGAGAGAGAGAGAGAGAGAGAGAGAGAGAGAGAGAGAGAGAGAGAGAGAGAGAGAGAGAGAGAGAGAGAGAGAGAGAGAGAAACGAAAACGAAAACGAAAACGAAATTTTATTTAACCAGGGAACATGAGATAAGCAAGTTACATGCTTTTTTCCACCCAGCCCTGGGGAAAAATAAAATAAATCAAACAAAAAAGCTAAATAATATAATTTGTACATGCAGAAATGAGAATAAAAGGGAGGGAGGATGGGGGGAAGAGGCACAGAGGGGGATAAGGATGGGGACATTTTGGAATTTAAAGTACAGGAAAAAAAAAGAAAAAAAAAGTCACATCATGCAAACATAAAAACAGCAAAGGATAACACTCCTCATCATTATCAGTAATAGTAAGATAGTAATAAACAAATCAAGTTATATCATACAAAAGTATCAAACACATATATGTTATCACATTTTATAACAAAATCAGCAATCATAAATATCATCATTCACATGTTTTCTTTTAATCTCTGAAATAGAATATTTTGATACGCGTTTTTGAAGGAAGTAATGCTGCTTTTCTGCTTAAGATTAGTTGTTAAGGAATTCCAAAGAGTACCACCTGAGTATGTTAAGCTTGTTTTGAAAAGATCAGTTCTAGGTTTTGGAATAACAATATTGTTAGTATATCTAGATTGGTTGATTGGAAACTTTTTAATTAATGTTGGAGGTGCAAAACCATTGATTATTCTAAACATCATGACAGCTTTGTTGTATTGAAGTTTGTCAGTAAGAGGTAACATTTTTATTGCGATGTAATCTTGAAAAGTTAGAGAAGACGATTTTAGGAGGACTGCTTTAAGGGCTCGCTTATGAACATTGATTAATGGCTTTAATGTGTTGGCACTACTTGAATCGAAGAGTGTAGAGGCGTAATCTATGTGTGATTGAATACATGCATAAAGAAGTGCGAGAGGCGTAATCTATGTGTGATTGAAAACATGCATAAAAGAAGAGAGAGAGAGAGAGAGAGAGAGAGAGAGAGAGAGAGAGAGAGAGAGAGAGACTGGACACTGGACACTGGACACTGGAAAACTTTATTTGACAAGGATAAAGATTTTAGGCGATGCCTATTCTTACAATCTGTCCTTGGATAAAAGAAAAACAAATTTAAGAAACAAAAAACATTTGTAAACATACTCTCTCTCTCTCTCTCTCTCTCTCTCTCTCTCTCTCTCTCTCTCTCTCTCTCTCTCTCTCCTCGCTCTCTCTCTCTTCTCTCTCTCTCTCTCTCTCTCTCTCTCTCAGGGAACAGTGGGAAGG
Organism: Phymorhynchus buccinoides; assembly: GCA_017654935.2. Classification (NCBI taxonomy): domain Eukaryota; kingdom Metazoa; phylum Mollusca; class Gastropoda; order Neogastropoda; family Raphitomidae; genus Phymorhynchus; species Phymorhynchus buccinoides. The sequence continues at coordinate 51,489,625 of CM065698.1, read as the reverse complement.
GGGAATTGTTAAATCAAACCAAAAAAGGGGGGGAGAGGGAGAGAGAGAGAGAGAGAGAGGAGAGAGAGAGAGAGAGAGAGAGAGAGAGAGAGCAGAGAGAGAGAGGAGAGAGAGAGAGAGAGAGAGGAGAGAGAGAGATAAAGGATAAAGATTTTAGGCGATGCCTATTCTTACAATCTGTCCTTGGATAAAAGAGAGAGGAGAGAGAGAGAGAGAGAGAGAGAGAGAGAGAGAGAGAGAGAGAGAGAGAGAGAGAGAGAGAGAGAGAGAGAGAGAGAGAGAGAGAGAGAGAGAGAGAGAGAGAGAGAGAGAGAGAGAGAGAGAGAGAGAGAGAAAGAGAGAGAGATAATCTGCCAGAGAGGCAGACAGATAGACAGACAGACAGACGGACGGACAGACAGACAGCTATTCCAGTGCACACAGTTACCGGGGCATGTGATGTTGCTGTAGATATCATCTCCAGGTCCTTTCGCGTCCTCTGGAATGTCAAACACTGTAACACACGCGCACACTCACACACACACCCACCCACGCACGCACACCACAGAGAGAACGAACGATTAACTGAAAATAAAACAAAAATGCGATTTCAAAACTCTCTGTCTCTCTCTGTCTCTCTCCCTCTCTGTCTGTCTATCTCTCTCTCTCTCTCTCTCTCTCTCTCTCTCTCTCTCTCTCTCTCTCTCTCTCTCTCTCTCTCTCTCTCTCTCTCTCTCTCTCTCTCTCTCTCTCTCTCTCTCTCTCTCTCTCTCTCTCTCTCTCTCTCTCTCTCTCTCTCTCTCTCTCTCTCTCTCTCTCTCTCTCTCTCTCTCTCTCTCTCTCTCTCTTTGTGTGTCTCTCTCTCTGTCTCTGTCTCTGTCTCTCTCTCTCTCTCTCTCTCTCTCTCTCTCTCTCTCTCTCTCTCTCTCTCTCTCTCTCTCTCTCTCTCTCTCTCTCTCTCTCTCTCTTCTGTCTCTCTCTCTCTGTCTCTCTCTCTCTCTCTCTCTCTCTCTCTCTCTCTCTCTCTCTCTCTCTCTCTCTCTCTCTCTCTCTCTCTCTCTCTCTCTCTCTGTGTCTCTCTGTTTCTCTCTCTGTCACAGTCAATGACCTTCAATGTCAGCTAGATGTATCATGTAATACGGCAAAACACTTGGTGGACATATTGCTTCAAAGGAAAAGTGGTTTTATGATGGCGAAAGACTAGAAATTGTCAATACTTATAAATATCTTGGTATTACTTTTTCAACTTGACGTACCTTTTCGTATGCATTGAACGAAATGTCATTAAAGCTAAAAGGGTAATATACATATGGCATTCTGAAATGTCCTTGGAATATAGGTAGTAATAGTCCTAAAGTATTCTTTAAAATGTTTGATAGTCAAATCCAACCAATCCTTACCTACGGCTCAGAAGTTTGGGGACTAATGGCGGATTATACCGTTCTTGACAGAGTTCATACATTTGCTATTTAACGTCTTCTTAGTGTAAGCATTAAAACGGGTGCCCACCGGTTCGCATAATGCGTTTCGCATAATCCTTTGATCAGAGCCGCGGGCGCAAGTCGAGTGTCTCTTCCAAAAAACCCTGGCAGTTCGCATAAACGGGTTTGCCATTTCGCATATTATGCACTCTTGCAGGTTCTAATGCACTATACGTGACTTTCTGTTACTTTCTTACTATCCCTAACCCTATCCCTAACTTATCCCTAACCCTATCCCTAACCTATCCCTAACCCCATCCCTAACCCTATCCGTAACTTTCTGAGTTTTATGCGAAATGCCATGTCCACAAAGCTTTGTATGCGAAGCGGCAGTATGCGAAACGGCAGTATGCGAACCGGGGCGCACCGATTAAAACACCACCCACGTTGATAATATTGTGAAGCCAGAAGATATCCACTGTACATAACTATTATACAGATTGTGCAAACTACTTTTAAAAGGAGATTGTTTGATAGGCATTTGCAAGATCTCGAACATACAGTCAATACCCACGAACGATATTCATTGTATTCCGCATTTATAGTTACAAGACCCACCGGCACCACAATACGTGAACTTAATTAAACATTCTTTCATACGAAAATTTCTTACGAGAATTAGATTGGATGTATCTCCTTTAAAACCACATCGATTAAGATATTCCAATGTTCAAAACGATTTATCCTGTATGTTCTTCCCCAGGTATAGAAGAATTACGGAATTACATTTTATTTTAATATGTCCTGCTTATAAAACTTTTAGAGAGCAACTAATTCCCCCCAAATACTACAATCATCCCAATGCTTTGAAATTGGTTTTATTACTTACTGATATTAAAGCATGCTCATCTCTTTCTCATTTTCTATTAATAGTGTTTGCGTTTATAAGTCAATCGCTTGTCTTTGGATACATTCTTTTTCTCAAATTATTTTCTCCCATTTTATGGATTATATTATGTATGTGCAGTTGTCGACGGGGCTATAATTTTCATCTTAATCTTAATATTATTGTTCTAGTTTACATTTCTTTATTGATAAAAAGTATTGATACGGGCAGAGAGTCATAGTCAATAAAAACTTCAGACTTCAGATTTATCTCTCTGTCTGTCATTGTCTGTCTGCATATCTCTCTCCGCGACTGTGTGAGTGCCCGTGTGTGTGTGTGTGTGTGTGTGTGTGTGTGTGTGTGTGTGTGTGTGTGTGTGTGTGTGTGTGTGTGTGTGTGTGTGTGTGTGTGTGTGTGTGTGTGTGTGTGTGTGTGTGTGTGTGTGTGTGTGTGTGTAGGTGTGTGTGTGTGTGTGTGTGCGAGTGTGTGCGCGCGCGCGCGCGCGTGTGTGTGTATATCTGTGTACGTGTGTGCTTGCGTGTGTGTGTGCGCGTGTGTACGCGCGCGCGTGTGTGTGTGTGTGTGTTTTTTCATCTCTGTATTCGTTTGCGCGAATGCATACACGCGCGTACGTACGTACGTACATGAAGGCGTGCGTGTATGTTGCCAACACGTGCATGCATCACTGACCAGTAAGGCAGAAGGTGTCCAAGATCTCTGCATTCATGAACAAGTTGTCAGTGATGGTGCTGTTGGC
>CM065698.1:51476582-51481582 GCA_017654935.2 Phymorhynchus buccinoides | reverse complement strand
TTGTTACTGTAGGAGAATAGATGATAATGTATGCATTCACACTGACCATTGTTACTGTAGGAGAATAGATGATAATGTATGCATTCACACTGACCATTGTTACTGTAGGAGAATAGATGATAGTATGCATTCACACTGACCATTGTTAATGACCATTGTTATGTAGGAGAATAGATGATAATGTATGCATTCACACTGACCATTGTTACTGTAGGAGAATAGATGATAATGTATGCATTCACACTGACCATTGTTACTGTAGGAGAATAGATGATAATGTATGCATTCACACTGACCATTGTTACTGTAGGAGAATAGATGATAATGTATGCATTCACACTGACCATTGTTACTGTATGATAATGTATGCATTCACACTGACCATTGTTACTGTAGGAGAATAGATGATAATGTATGCATTCACACTGACCATTGTTACTGTAGGAGTAGATGATAATGTATGACACTGACCATTGTTAGGAGAATGATGATATGTATGCATTCACACTGACCATTGTTACTGTAGGAGAATAGATGATAATGTATGCATTCACACTGACCATTGTTACTGTAGGAGAATAGATGATAATGTATGCATTCACACTGACCATTGTTACTGTAGGAGAATAGATGATAATGTATGCATTCACACTGACCATTGTTACTGTAGGAGAATAGATGATAATGTATGCATTCACACTGACCATTGTTACTGTAGGAGAATAGATGATAATGTATGCATTCACACTGACCATTGTTACTGTAGGAGAATAGATGATAATGTATGCATTCACACTGACCATTGTTACTGTAGGAGAATAGATGATAATGTATGCATTCACACTGACCATTGTTACTGTAGGAGAATAGATGATAATGTATGCATTCACACTGACCATTGTTACTGTAGGAGAATAGATGATAATGTATGATAATGTATGCATTCACACTGACCATTGTTACTGTAGGAGAATAGATGATAATGTATGCATTCACACTGACCATTGTTACTGTAGGAGAATAGATGATAATGTATGCATTCACACTGACCATTGTTACTGTAGGAGAATAGATGATAATGTATGCATTCACACTGACCATTGTTACTGTAGGAGAATAGATGATAATGTATGCATTCACACTGACCATTGTTACTGTAGGAGAATAGATGATAATGTATGCATTCACACTGACCATTGTTACTGTAGGAGAATAGATGATAATGTATGCATTCACACTGACCATTGTTACTGTAGGAGAATAGATGATAATGTATGCATTCACACTGACCATTGTTACTGTAGGAGAATAGATGATAATGTATGCATTCACACTGACCATTGTTACTGTAGGAGAATAGATGATACTGTATGCATTCACACTGACCATTGTTACTGTAGGAGAATAGATGATAATGTATGCATTCACACTGACCATTGTTACTGTAGGAGAATAGATGATAATGTATGCATTCACACTGACCATTGTTACTGTAGGAGAATAGATGATAATGTATGCATTCACACTGACCATTGTTACTGTAGGAGAATAGATGATAATGTATGCATTCACACTGACCATTGTTACTGTAGGAGAATAGATGATAATGTATGCATTCACACTGACCATTGTTACTGTAGGAGAATAGATGATAATGTATGCATTCACACTGACCATTGTTACTGTAGGAGAATAGATGATAATGTATGCATTCACACTGACCATTGTTACTGTAGGAGAATAGATGATAATGTATGCATTCACACTGACCATTGTTACTGTAGGAGAATAGATGATAATGTATGCATTCACACTGACCATTGTTACTGTAGGAGAATAGATGATAATGTATGCATTCACACTGACCATTGTTACTGTAGGAGAATAGATGATAATGTATGCATTCACACTGACCATTGTTACTGTAGGAGAATAGATGATAATGTATGCATTCACACTGACCATTGTTACTGTAGGAGAATAGATGATAATGTATGCATTCACACTGACCATTGTTACTGTAGGAGAATAGATGATAATGTATGCATTCACACTGACCATTGTTACTGTAGGAGAATAGATGATAATGTATGCATTCACACTGACCATTGTTACTGTAGGAGAATAGATGATAATGTATGCATTCACACTGACCATTGTTACTGTAGGAGAATAGATGATAATGTATGCATTCACACTGACCATTGTTACTGTAGGAGAATAGATGATAATGTATGCATTCACACTGACCATTGTTACTGTAGGAGAATAGATGATAATGTATGCATTCACACTGACCATTGTTACTGTAGGAGAATAGATGATAATGTATGCATTCACACTGACCATTGTTACTGTAGGAGAATAGATGATAATGTATGCATTCACACTGACCATTGTTACTGTAGGAGAATAGATGATAATGTATGCATTCACACTGACCATTGTTACTGTAGGAGAATAGATGATAATGTATGCATTCACACTGACCATTGTTACTGTAGGAGAATAGATGATAATGTATGCATTCACACTGACCATTGTTACTGTAGGAGAATAGATGATAATGTATGCATTCACACTGACCATTGTTACTGTAGGAGAATAGATGATAATGTATGCATTCACACTGACCATTGTTACTGTAGGAGAATAGATGATAATGTATGCATTCACACTGACCATTGTTACTGTAGGAGAATAGATGATAATGTATGCATTCACACTGACCATTGTTACTGTAGGAGAATAGATGATAATGTATGCATTCACACTGACCATTGTTACTGTAGGAGAATAGATGATAATGTATGCATTCACACTGACCATTGTTACTGTAGGAGAATAGATGATAATGTATGCATTCACACTGACCATTGTTACTGTAGGAGAATAGATGATAATGTATGCATTCACACTGACCATTGTTACTGTAGGAGAATAGATGATAATGTATGCATTCACACTGACCATTGTTACTGTAGGAGAATAGATGATAATGTATGCATTCACACTGACCATTGTTACTGTAGGAGAATAGATGATAATGTATGCATTCACACTGACCATTGTTACTGTAGGAGAATAGATGATAATGTATGCATTCACACTGACCATTGTTACTGTAGGAGAATAGATGATAATGTATGCATTCACACTGACCATTGTTAATGTAGGAGAATAGATGAATAGATGACCATTGTTAATGATGATATGCATGCATTCACACTGACCATTGTTACTGTAGGAGAATAGATGATAATGTATGCATCCACACTGACCATTGTTACTGTAGGAGAATAGATGATACTGTATGCATCCACACTGACCATTGTTACTGTAGGAGAATAGATGATACTGTATGCATCCACACTGACCATTGTTACTGTAGGAGAATAGATGATAATGTATTCATTCACACTGACCATTGTTACTGTAGGAGAATAGATCTATTGTGTAGATGTAGGAGAATAGATGATAATGTATGCATTCACACTGACCATTGTTACTGTAGGAGAATAGATGATAGGTCCGTTGTGCTGTTGTATTCTGCAACAAACACAAAATCACACAAACACAAAATCACACAAACACATGCACACACATCATCATCATACACATAGAGGGGCCTACATGTGCATTATACACGGATACACAAACGCTTTGAATTTTAGCTGTTTACACACACGCGCGCACACACACGCACGCGCACACACACACATACACACACACACGCGCGCGTACACACACACATTGGTTTAAAATCACTTATGTGAATAGACATTAAATTGAAGTATTCGCACGCACACACACACAAATAAAATCCAAACACACACACACACACACACACAAACACACACAGACACGCACGCACGCATGCACACACAAACACACACAGACACGCACACACACATACACGCGCGCAAGCGCGCGCACACACACACACACACTGGATACACACTGGATATACTAACTTTTCAAGACAGACTTTTCCTCAACAAGGCAATCTGCATGCATAATATTGTCAACGGAAATGCTCCAAAAAAGATAACAGATAAATGTACGACAAACAGAAGCAGACACACCCATTTACTCTCATTCCCTCGACCAAATAATAATCTATTCAAATCTAGTCTCCTCTATTCGGGTGGATATTTATGGAACAAACTACCCTCCATTTTAAAAAACATGAAAAACAAGAACTACTTCAAGAAAAAAATGAAAATGTATCTCTTTAACAGGACATAATTCATAACTTTATTCCAATTATTTCAAATAATGGAAAAGTAGCATACATAACATATTTTGGTAAGTAAATGTGATGTTTTAAATGTTTCGTTGTTGATGTTGATGTATATATTGTACATAATATGCTATTCGCCCAGTCCCCATCCTTCTTCCTGTTTTTTTTTGAATATTTGCTTGTTTCTTTAATTAATTGTTTACTTGTATATTTTCCTTTTCTTGTTGTTCGCGACTTTGGAATGTTTAGTTCTTTATTTTTTCTTTACATCATTTTTTATGGATGGCTTGTTGAAAAAAACATGTTTTTGCTTATACAATGTTCCCATCTGGAAATAAGATTTTGACTTGACTTGACTTGACTTGACACACACCTAATAAAAACACACACACACGCGCGCACACGTATATATATAGGCCTCCATGCGCGCGCACGCACCTAATAAAAATAGCCCCCCCGCCTACACACACACACACACACAGATACGTTTTACACAATTTCTTACGAGCGCAGTTTATACCAGGCGTTTCAAGGACAGTAATATCTGAAATAGAAATAAACCATCAATATGAGTGGTCAAATAAAACATTCTCTCTCTCATACTTTGTGTCTCTGTCTCTGTCACTGTCTGTCTCTGTTTCTTTCTCTCTCTGTCCGTCTCTTTCTGTCTCTCTCTGTCTCACTCTGTCTCTGTCTCTGTCTCTGTCTCTCTCTCTCTCTCTCTCTCTCTCTCTCTCTCTCTCTCTCTCTCTCTCTC
>CM065698.1:51459082-51464082 GCA_017654935.2 Phymorhynchus buccinoides | reverse complement strand
GTTACCTGCCAGATCATGATATATCGACAAAAATGAGTGTTTCATTAATGAATGTTATTTGTAGAGGATAATACAGTAAGCAATAACATGCTTTTTTACATCCTGCCCTCTGGAAAAAAATACATATTAAAAAGTAGAAAATGGAAAAGGAAAATAAGCCCAGACAAAGCAATATAAAGCATGCAGAATACAACCCTATATCGTAACACATCAATAACAAAATCAAACCTAATATTATTGACTATACTAATTTTAACACTAAAAAATTATGAAGTAAGGGCATACACACAAAAAATAAAACTTAATCCTACTTTTCACACACATCACTAACATGCACACATTGATTAGTGCACAAACACATGACAAAATCAACCCTAATCTTACCTTACATACTCATTAGACTTCAACTTCTACTTCAACTTCAAATACTTTATTTTACAAGGATAAGAAGTCTTCCATTATGTCCTTGGTTCTAAACTTGCAACATGTAACTAACACTTTTAACGAGAATTGAGACACAGAAAATTCGTCAACAGAAACAACAAACAGCAGCAGAAATATAACAGTGACATGGTTGGCAGTGCATCAACATCAGCAATAAGAACAAGCAAAACAGAAAATCAAACGACCAAATAAACAAATAATAAATGAAAAACACTACTTCCACCACAATTTACTTCTTCTATTACCATTACCACTCCTACTACTATTACTGCTACTACCACCATCGCCACCACATCACTACTACTACTACTACTACTACTACTACTACTACTACTACTACTACTACTACTACTACTACTACTACTACTACTACTAGGGGAAGACGGGGTAAAAAGCGCATGGGCGGGTAAGAAGCCCACCCCAATTATCTCATGAAATAAAGAACATTTCAGTCAAATTTGCCCATGAGACGAATGCTAAACATTAACGCTCGTCTCATGGGCAAAATGAGACTGAAATTTGCTTCATTTCATGAGATAATTGGGGTGGGCTTCTTACCCGCCCATGCGCTTTTTACCCCGTCTTCCCCTACTACTACTACTACTACTACTACTACTACTACCACCACCACTTCTACTACTACTACTACTACATTTATTATTGCTACTACAACTACTGTCACTACTACCTACTAGTACTACTACTAATAACACAAGTAGCTTAACCCTGTCACCGCCAATGTCGCATTTATGCACCACAATGGTTTAACACCCATGTCACTAAAAGGCATCAAATCAGAGCCTGTTATCCGAAGACCCTATCATTCATATAGTAAAAAGCCAAGTGTCCGTGTGTGTGTGTGGTTGTCTGTCTGTCTGAAACACAAAACGGGCCTTATAACTCCGCCATTTTTCGACCGAATCGCTTCAAATTTGCTGTGAGCCCTAACGGGGCGATGGCAACGGCAACCGAGGTGGTGTCATTTGCGCGGTTCGGCAAATGCGCGAAACGCGCATCGGCCGGCCTCTCGGCGCCCATATCTCCGGACTTTCTGGACCGATTGCCTTCGAATTTGGCAGGAACATGACCGGGGATGGTGACTATCCGTGGGCCACACCGGAAGCGAATCGATTCAGAAATGCCGGAGATACGGGCGCCGAGAGGCCGCTTCACGTTTTTGCAAACCGCAGCGTAACCAGACCAGACATTGACTCGAGATTTAGAACATGCGTGACCAGCGATAGTGACTATCGGCGTGCAAAATGTTAACAGCATCCGTTCATAAACGCGTGCTATAACCTCATTTACATTTGCATGGTCCCCAAAACAAAAGCTAATTTCAATCAACACTTTCTCCACACACCTCTCGCGCTATGTTCACGGCTAGGCCCAGGGACAGCGGGCGGTGAGCTGTCACAGACAGTGTAATGAGAGAGAGAGAGAGAGAGAGAGAGAGAGAGAGAGAGAGAGAGAGAGAGAGAGAGAGAGAGAGAGAGAGAGAGAGAGAGAGAGAAGAGAGAGAGAGAGAGAGAGAGAGAGGGAGAGAGCTCATTCACGTTCCTGTGCCTGTGTGTATGGTTTGGTTACGAATGTAGGGGGGTGGGGTGTTATCTACTATCGTTCTGCCTTTCTGGTCCATTCTCCTGCCTTTTTTCAAGAAATACTTTCAAAAAGATTTCCTCTAGCCGAAGTCAGACATGCTGGGCCTAATTATTCTTAGTTAGGCGCATAACAGCAGCATGATGCATCTATGTTCATAATTGACAGGAACATGCCTGAAAGATCGAAGAAGAAGAACTTAGAAGAAGAAGAAGAAGTAAGTACTACTTACTCTCACTCTCTCTCTCTCTCTCTCTCTCTCTCTCGCTCTCTCTCTCTCTCTCTCTCTCTCTCTCTCTCTCTCTCTCTCTCTCTCTCTTCACCCCCCTAATAACACAGAGAGAGAGAGAGAGAGAGAGAGAGAGAGAGAGAGAGAGAGAGAGACGAGAGAGAGAGAGAGAGAGAGAGAGAGTTCATCTTATATATATTTTCGAAAGACCTTACGCATTAATTTTGTGATCCATTTTCTTGGAAGGTGAAATGCTGCCTTCTTCTTGGAAATATCAAACCGAAAGTTTCACTTTCGTGTCTTTGGGACTGGCTGTCTGTTGAAAGCCACAATAACAAACAAGTGTGTCGCCGAGTGGCAGATAAGTCCCCGAGCAAATAAATGTGGGGAGGGGGTAGGTGTAGGGAGGAGATAGATGCCACGGGCTTAAAACTGCCACGGGGGTTAAAACTGCCATGGGGTTAAAACTGCCATGGGGTTAAAACTGCCACGGGAGTTAACTGCCACGGGGCGATTGCTAGTTTTCTTAATTTTGGGAGGTAAGGATAGGCCTAATGTTATACATGCCACAGAGGAATTCACAATATTGCAGATATTTTTTTTTTCTCTTCCCAGTTCAAATTTAATGGACATGTTCGGCTGAAAATGGCTGGCGGCGAAAGGGTTAGTGTCAATCAAAGAAAAAAGCAACTGCGGCGAAAGGGTTAGTGTCAATCAAAGAAAAAAGCAAAAACAAATCGAGAGACGAGAGAGAGAGAGAGAGGAGAGAGAAGGGAGAGAGAGTGAGAGAGAGCGAGAGCGATAATAGCGCGACAGAGAGAGAGAGAGAGAGAGGAGAGAAGAGAGAGAGGTTAAACAATAAATAACAGTACTACCTTACACAATTCAAGCGAAAGGGTTAGTGTCCATTACGTTAGAAACCGCCCAACTCTCTTTCTCTCCAGATCGAGAGAGGTTATAAGATTGAATAGTGTGTCTCGGCGCTGATTTTGCGAGAGAGAGAGAGGAGAGAGAAGTAGTGTGTGATAGATCCAAGAGAGAGAGAGAGAGAGAGAGAGAGTTTAAAACAATAACTAAACAAGTACTTTTGTTTTCTCTTAAAAACACATTTCAAATTCCAAACTAACAATCAGACCATTTGTGTGTGTGTGGCTGTGTGCGTGTGGTTAATGTCAATCAAGAAAAAAAGCAAAACCCTGTGTCAGAGAGTGAGAGAGAGTGTGTGAGTGAGTGTGTGTGTGTGTGAGAGAGTGTGTGTGAGAAGTGTGTGAGAAAGAGTGTGTGTAGAGTGTGTGAGCGCGTCTTGTCCTTAGGAGGAAAATGTTCGATCATGTTAGCCCTCTTCTCAAATAAACTGGCTTCCTGTCACAGACAAATTGACTATAACTTAAACACAATTTGTTTTAAATCCACCACGAAAAATTCAATAAACCTCTGTGTGTGTGTGTCAATCAATACAGTGTGTGTGTGTGTGTGGTGTGTGTGTGGGGTTGACCCACTTGGAGTTCCAGATCCCTGTGTGTGTAAGCTGTCACTGTGTGGTCGGGTGCTCTGTTGTGTGTCCCAGGACCGACATCTTGTTGTGTTGATCTTGCCTCGTTTTCATTAGGAAGAAAAAGTTCGAAACGTTAACCCTCTTCTCCGTTCTTTGCAATGGCTACCTTTGATATTCAGAATTGAGTATAGCCTTAAACACAGCCTGACTATAAATGTGAGCTATAAAGCTGAACAAGAAGAACCATCTGAACAATATTTCCATTTGACAAGCCAAAGCACTTTACGTTCAGTTTCTGACCGAAATCTCTCCAGATCCCTAGGTTTACTGCACTACAAAAAAAAGGTTTCAACCACAATGAGTGGCCTCCACCCTACCGACATCTTGTGTGTGTTCTCTTTATTATTTTCTCTTAACTCACCCGAATCCGATTCTAGTAACAGTTCTTTCAAACTAAGCAAAGTAAAGTGTTCCTGATTCTTGAAATGCTGTCTTTCTGACGATAGCGTCGTGCTTGCTAGCAAAAAAACTCGAAAGCGTCAGAGTCCACCCTTTACAAAATACCGTTAAAGTCAATTCCCTCACAACTTAGTAGACTAGCTCCCGCCCTTTGAAAATGAGCCAGGAACCTAACTTCCAGCAAAAAGACATACTGCTTCGACCACAAGGAGTGCCTAGTTTCCAGGGGGGGGGGGGGGTAATGAAATCTCGAGGGGAGAGGGGGAGGCAGAAAGGCCGGAAGGAAAGGAGTTTGATTTCTAGGAAACCAGAGCATGGTGAGGGGGGGGGGAAAAGGCTGTCTTTCTGGTCATCTCCTTGCGAAGGGAAATCTAATCCGTTGATCGCCACCTTATATGTACACTGTCTGGGGACTAGGTCCTACCTTTGAAAGATGGAGCCAGCCAATACTTGGGTAGTAAAATGTCTTCCGCAGGACACCTAGTTTGCAGACAAACAAATTGATAAGAAGACGAGAAGTGTCAACAGGGGGGGGGGGGTGGTAGATAACAAGAGAGGGGGGGGGGCACACAAGTGTTTTATGAAACAGTTTGCAGGCAAGCTTGCACAATATAGAGAGAGACAGGAGTACAACACGCTGAGGCTTATAACAGTAGGCCTACTCCACACAACATACTCCAACAGTCTACAGTGTTTACACAATATATACGAGAGACATTGGTTTACAACAAATGTTTTATTGACACATTTTTGCACCACACAATAGATATAGAG
>CM065698.1:51439082-51449082 GCA_017654935.2 Phymorhynchus buccinoides | reverse complement strand
TCCAGCCAAACATGTTGGTATTTGGTACTTTATAGTCACAGAGGTGTCTCTATGAAAATCGGGTTGCTCCCACCTAGAGAGCGCGTCGTAGCCAGAGGCGCTCCACTCATTAAAAAAAATTGCATGCGATTTTTGTGTGACTGATGAGGAAGGAAAGAGGTGGGGTGTGTTACATTTTGACCAAAATGACAACGTTTTTCGTTGCCACTGGGTTTAACATGTGCTAAGTGCATGAGTACATGGAACCAGGTTTTTCGTCTCATCCGAAATATTCCGCGTTCAGACCGTAAGGCCTAGTGCAGAGTAAGAGGAAAAATGCCCTGTACCCAAGTTCGAACTCGGGTTTATTTGACACGAGGCGAACGCGTTACCTTTGTGCCATTCTACACCGTAGAATGTCTGTAGAGACAGACAGACAGACAGAGAAACAGACTGACAGTCAGAGACACAGACTGACAGTCAGGCAGAGGGATAGAGGGACCGAGAAATGTCAAGTTTATGGCAGCACTGTACTTTGGATACCCCCCCCCCCCTCCTCCCTCATGTGTACGACCCTCAATCGCAAAGTTTTTATGTAAAATAAAATCCTAGTTTGATCCTTCTCCCCAAAATGATGTTCACTGCACAATGCTCACGCGGTTCCACACACCATCGTCTCCTTTCTTATATGTTCCTTGCTCCCCCCCCCCCCCCCCCCCCGTCTCTGTCTCTGTCCACTCCCATTTGTCTGTGTTCAGACAGAACAAACCCACCACTACAATCTTATTATTTGTCTTCTTTACATCTTATTTGCTTTTCGCCTCTTATTTGCTTATTGTTCTTTGTGAAATAATGTGGGGGAAAAAGTTCAATAAAAAAAAACTTTTGGTAAAGGAAGCCTTCCAATTCCCATTAAAAATGAAAGAGGAAAAACACAATCTTATTATTTGTGGATATGTATGCTTTTCTTCGTGTTCTTTATTTCGATCGTTCCAAAGCTTATCTTATCTTGTCAGAATGAATCGAACCACTTGTCTGTTTGCAGTTTTCACGCCACCAATTCCACCACACACGTACAGGAAGGAGGCTGAAGCCTCCTGCCCTCTGATGCACGGCTCAGTGGGCCTAATACACGTCTCACAGAGAGAGGGTTACGCAATAAGCTTTACAATACAATGTTAATCTTACTGAAAACTGTACAAACAATCGTATATCATACAAGGACACACACACACGCGCGCGCACGCACGCACGCACGCACGCACGCACGCACACACACACACACACACACACATACACACACACACGCACGCATGCACGCACACACACGCACGCACGTACGCACACACACAAGCACGCACGCACCCACGCACCCTCACACGCGCGCACGCACACGCACGCACACGCACACGCACGCACACACACACACACACACACACACACACGCACACACACACGCACCTAAAATGTGAATGGTGTGTATGTGTGTGTGTGTGTGTGTGTGTGTGTGTGTGTGTGTGTGTGTGTGTGTGTGTGTGTGTGTGTGTGTGTGTGTGTGCTTGTGCACGCGCGAGTGTGTGTTTCTGCATTTGTAATTTTGTGTGATTCTCTCTCTCTCTCTCTCTCTCTCTCTCTCTCTCTCTCTCTCTCTCTCTCTCTCTCTCTCTCTCTCTCTCTCTCTCTCTCTCTCTCTCTCTCTCTCTCTCTCTCTCTCTCTCTCTCTCTCTCTCTCTCTCTCTCTCTCTCTCTCTCTCTCTCTCTCTCTCTCTCCGTCATTTCGGTGTCTGTTCTATCTGTCATTTGTCGTAGTCATTTTTTCCCCCAACTGTTTCTTCTCCTCTCCCTTTCCACTACGATTACTGTTGTCAGTATTATGTACATGATTATGGTATTGTGCTTGCGGAACATATGTGTATTTTTTCCATATTTTTTTATTTATTTCATTGTAAATTGATTTTTTGTTGTTTACAGTTTTTGCTTTTCATCTTGTTTGCTTCAGTTGTATTTCTTTTTTATTTATGACGACAGGATGAAAAAAAGTTTTGTTTAGCTTATTCCTTTATCGTCATTAAATATCATTTTGACTTGACTTGACTTGACACACAAAATATTCTTCCATTAGGCGTACTTTTATTTGAATGATTGTCCTGTGCTCAATGTGGCACGCCATGATGTGTAGGGTAAGGGAAGCGGGGGTACAGGAGAAACACTGAAACAACAACAACAACAATTCCACGAGAACAATGACCACCTGCAAGTGACCACTGTGTGGCAGACTGGATTGCTTTTAATACGATTGAATGACCTCGTCAATCGCCCTGTACTTAATACGGATTATTTTGAATTCCAATCATGCGGATGTTGATCTTGCCTTGCTCAAAGGGCTTGATACCAAAGTCTTGAGCTTTGACACCTTTTCAATAACGTAGAGTCTTGACAAAGGGGAGAGGGCGAGGGTGAGGTGTCTGGGGAAACATCACAGAACAACGGACCCTTCCTAAGTGCTGTCAGCTGTAGCCAGAGGCCCGTACACATTCTTCTGTTAGTTCCTGTACAACAAACAAGCTTCTTGAAATCCCATTTGTTATCCCGTAACATTACAAGACTGACTTAGACACAAACAGTCCAGAAGGTAACCGTCTCTAAATCGCCTAGAAAACGAGATGTTTCATTTTCTTAATTATTTGAGACGGCTAAACATCCCAACTGATATTGATAGTATGATGTTTCGGAAGTATTATATTAACGCATCGCCACTTATATCCTGATCAATACAAAGATATATCCGTTTAAAGACATAATGTACGTACTATCTTCAAACGGTTATATCTTCATGTTGATCAGGATATAAGTGGTGATTCTGTTTACTATGATACGTCTTAAACATCATACTATCAATACCAGTTGGAATTTTTTAGCCGTCTCAAATAATTAAGAAAAAGAAACATCTCGTTTTCTATGCGATTTAGAGACGGTTTCCTTCTGGAGTAAATGAAATGAAACGTCCCCAAACAACAAGGAACAGAAGGTGCAACCAATGCAGACATGTCCTGGTAACGAGTTGGAGCGACACGCCAGTTGGTCTGTGTAGTTCATGTGCTTTGTTTCCCTTTTTGTAAGGCACCTGAATTGTCAGTCAGAGATCGAAGGCTCTGGAGAAAAGAAGAAGAAGACGAATAATAATAATAATAATAATAATAATAATAATAATAATAAGAATAATAATAAGAAGAAGAACAACAACAACAAAGATAAGAAGGAGAAGAAAAGAAGAAGAAGAAGAAGAAGAAGAAGAAGAAGAAGAAGAAGAAGAAGAAGAAGAAGAAGAAGAAGAAGAAGAAGAAGAAGAACAACAACAACAACAACAGCAACAACAAAGAGAAGAAGCAGAAGAAGAAGAAAGAGTAAGGAGAGTGGAGAGGGAGGGGGGGGGGGGGGGGCATTCATGCTACTAGTAGAAAACTCCAATTGTCCTCAGATCCTTTTGGACGAATGAGTGAGGATGTACACTGGGCAAGGCATCTCCACTACAACCAGATTCTAGCCCATCCACTCAGAATAGCTGAGTAGCCCCCCACCACACCCCACACCCCGTTCTTCTAGCTAAATATTTCTCTTTCCACTAACTCGTCCCTGTCCAAACACGACCAACACACTGACCACACACTATGCAGCACAAACAACAGCAGTTGAGGCAACCAACCAGATTAACACCAGCTACAACCTTCCTTGCATTGCATTGCTGTTAAACTAACAGTCTTTAAACTAACAGTCTTGGTAGGTCTCCCATTTAACTCCATTGTACAGAGCCTCCTGAAATCTGATATCGGTTTTGTTTCACCGTGGAGATACTGACGGACAGAGAGCAGAAGAACACCGTCACTAAAGTGTCGAGTCACCCTTGGCCTTCTTTGAAAGTTACAAGGATTGAGAAAAAGGTCAGTGTAAAAGTGTTCTGCACAATACCATGGCGTCGTAGAAAATAGCCGCACCAAGTATCGTGTTATCTCGTGCGCGTGCGAGAGACCAAGGGGAGTCTACTCTTTTTCGGTTTAACTTGGGAATGAATGTGTCCACACGATTCAACACACGGTGTATGTCAGCAATCCAAAGTGTGAATGAGTGACCTTCGCGAAACAATGCAAGCTTTGTTCTCTTCTTGTTGTTGGCTTACCCTGGCTAAAAGACTCCAGGGATCATCGCAACAGCGGAAGCACTTGAACACTATGGTACAAGCGCATCAGCTACGGATGAGAACATTACATGTGTGACCGTTTTTGATTACCACGCCACGTGGGCAGTCACGCTCCGTTTTCCGGGGGGAGCTTTGTTATAAAAGTCACTCAAGCTGAAAAACAAAGTTCACGGTTGCGTAACTGACAGTCCTGAAGATCTCCCTGTGTTACTGATTATCTGAAGTCATGTCATGTTTTCCACAGCTAAAATCTCCGGCAATATTGTACACCCAAAAACTCAATCTCAAAGTCTGCTTCTTTCAGCTTTATTAATATAATCCGAGGCTGATCCTATCCCTACCCTTTCTCCCAAAATGGCAGGATGTTGCTTCTGACTGAAAACAAAAATAGCGTTTTGATGTTTTTTTAGTTCAATTAAACAAAAACTAATGCGAAGATTTGAGGGAGGAGGGTGGTGTTTTACTAAACCACAAGCTACTGTTACTTCCCTGAAAGAGATTATTAAGTTTTGTTCTTGTTGGTTTGTGTGTTGTTTCGCTCTTTATAATATCCAACTAAAAGTCATAAACGAGTAAACAGATTGTGCATTATGCACAATAGGATATTAACCCCAAAAGGCTTCCAATAACTTTTTCTTTTCTCCAATGATTGAATTTCAAAATTTGACTTCACGAGAATTAATGTGATATTAAGCGAATGCAGGCCTAATGCAGGTAATGATAATCTGAGAAAATGGTAAGAGCTTGGGTTTCAAGATTGGAACGAAAATCCTGAAAACGTGAAAGGTTAACCCTAGGTCATTAGAATGCTGTCCTCTGAGATGACAGGGTATCACGTGACAGAGACGAGGAAGTGTGTGTGTGTGTGTGTGTGTGTGTGTGTGTGTGTGTGTGTGTGTGTGTGTGTGTGTGTGTGTGTGTGTGTGTGTGTGTGTGTGAGAGAGAGAGAGAGAGAGAGAGAGAGAGAGAGAGAGAGAGAGAGAGAGAGAGAGAGAGAGAGAGAGAGAGAGAGAGAGAGAGAGAGAGAGACAGAGAGAGAGAGAGAGAGAGAGAGAGAGAGAGAGAGAGAGAGAGAGAGAGAGAGAGAGAGAGAGAGAGAGAGAGAGAGAGAGAGAGAGAGATAATCACACAAACACACTCTTCCTCTCTCTCTCTCTTTTTGTTCACGAACACACATACACACACACACACACACACACACACACACACACACACACACACACACACACACACACACACACACACACACACACACACACACACACACACACACACACACTGACACACACATATACACACACACGCGCGCGCGCGCGCACACACACGCGCCGCGCGCGCGCGCGCGCGTCGCACGCACACATATGAAAACCACACACAAAAACGCAATCCAAATGTTGTGCAGCCAACACCAATGTGTGATTTATTGTCATTTCCTGTTGACCACGTGACACCGACCAGTCATTAACCTCTGACCTCCAATCCCCATTCCCTGACCCCAATTCCCCCACCCCCCCTTCTTCCCTTTCGCCATATTTCTCCCCCATCCCTCCCTCCCTTCTCCCTCCTTTCCCCCTTTCTTCTCTCCTGTTTACAACGTGTTATTTTCTTGGCTTTCCCCAACAAGCCAGCTTGTTCCAATCCAGGGACACAGATAAACGTGCCTTTTCAGAGGTCTGCTACTTCACTAAAATAAATCAACGATGTGAACTAAACGTGATGAAACATTGTGCGAAAAACAGATATAAATTGCACGACAAACGACACATTGATATTTCACCAGTGGCATAAATAATGTTCTTCCTATGACACGACATGTTTGATCCATAAGTATTTCGCCGCTTGAGTTTTATGCCAGCGATATTTTAAAAAGAGAAAATCTATGAATCTATTTGATTTGCATGCACGTCTTTCCCACATGACAACGGTTTATTCCTTAAGTAGTTGTGGTGACAGACAATCAAACTATTGGATTGGTTCGTTGTGAACGGTTGTCATTGTCCTGCTATTGGACACCCGTAGGCATTTCATAGTCAAAGCTGTGATGATTGTGTTAAGGACCAAGATGTCCTGAATCCATTGAAACCATTTCGAGCCATACTGTCCCGCTGTTGTAGCAAGCAGAAGATTTGGCAATGGTGAAAACAATCATATTTTGGAAACAGAGTGTGTGGGTGTTTTTTATATGGGACATTTGCTTTGGTCCGTCCGTGCCAAGCAATCAGTGCACACTGCGTTGTAGTCTGTGTCAAACCACCTGCCTTAGTAAATGTCACTTCCCTGGTAGACATGTGCCGGCATCAGTCTGTTCAGTAGCCTACTACTATATCATGACACAAAAAACACAAAAGCAAACGAACCTCTTTGGAAACAGTGATGAAGATTCCCACTGGCGTGCTATATGCTTCATTGTTTCATTTCACAAGTTGAACGCATCAAATTGGCACCTAACATTAATCGGTTCAAAAACCTCCTCGACAAAGACCCCGAGATTCAACAATTGAAATGTGTATATGATTAACGCATCTAAAAGCGTCCTAGTTATGCCAATCATGAAAAAGAATGCAAATAATCAGAAAGGGCACATTAAGAGGCCGCGAGGCCTAGTTGTCCTCATTCTCTGACCTGACCTGACCTGGTAATTAATTCGGGTGGGTCCATTGTTTTGCTTAATAACAAGACTGACACACATGGCACGCGAAGTGGCGAGACATGACTTTGGCAGTGTTCTAGCAACACACGTGTTGCACATTATAATTGAACGGTAACAATAAGATGTGATCTCATTTACTACATTGTCACAAATTCCACTTGTTCTATATCGCAATGATTTTAGGTGAGTACTATTGAAACTGGTAGAAGATTTCTAAAGGGCAGTTTTCGCCTTGCTTTCATAAAGTTAGACCACATATATCACAATACGAAAATAAACCAACAGAATAATAATAATAATAATATAAAAATAAATTAGCAAAAAAATTAACGTATACAAATGTGTGCTATTTTAAGCAAACTATTGATAACAACGTTACATTAATCAATCAATGGGTGTATTGTACGATACAAAATTAATAAAAAGCATATACAAGTGTGTTCCCAATGTACAATGTGCACACTTTTGCTTAAATTGGGTTTTGACATACAGCAAGCTATGTATGCATGAAAAAAGTCCGTATTTATTAATAAATGAATTTTTAAAAAAAATATATAAATAAATAAATAAACACAAGACCAAATATTATATAAGTATATAAATAAACACATACATATATTCAAATTCTAAACCAACTAGCACACTGATATGAATATTTCCGCAAAAAACAATGATATGAATATTTCCACAAAACAATACGGAAATCATTATAACAACAACACATTTAAAAAAAAAAAATCGCGCGTGTGTACTTTTTGGAAATAACAATGATTGGATTTTTGGGAATGCAGTAGTATGCAGTGTGTGTGTGTGTGTGTGTGTGTGTGTGTGTGTGTGTGTGTGTGTGTGTGTGTGTGTGTGTGTGTGTGTGTGTGTGTGTGTGTGTGAGTGTATATGTGCAAAGGCAATATGCACATATCCAACGATGTCCTCAACAGTGGAATGATCAACAAACATGTACATCTTCCACCAGTGTCCATTAATCATTTTAAAAACTAGTTCCCCCCCCCTTCCCCGTGAAAAATAAAATTAAAAAGCTAACACGTGGACAAACTAGTTTACATAAATCTCCGATGTAGAGTACAATCAATACGTAGCAAGTTAATTAATAAAAATCGCGAATACAATGAGTGCATCGGGACTAAATTATAGATGTCTCTGGAGAGAAACAAAATATAAAAAAGTTGACGAAATATTTTGTCAGATTCTACACCTAGCAACACTTTCTTAATCTCTCAATAAATTGAAAATAAAGCAAACCAATAATACTGTTTCTAAACACAGCCTTGGCTGTATGTGTGTACTTTCTGATCACAATACGCTTGATCTTAGGACAAAACACACAACTCTATTACATGGCTTTGTGTTGTGGGTGAGGTTGGGTCTTGATATCCCGCACACCCAATACAATGAACACATGGGATTTCATTTTGGTTTTTTATAGTACCATCCCAATAATATGGTGAACACAACTCTGTTTCGTTCAGTCCAGATTTTAAATGAATTCATCGTGGCCTTTTTTGCACCACGTGTCATTAACCCGGTGTAGATTGTGACGTGTTGACCAAGAGAACAACACACCATCCATCCAGACTGGGAAGAAAGATGTTATGTCAAACGGGAACCCTGACACAACTTAACAGTGTTCATTTACCAATGGAGATGGAATTCAAAGAAACACTAGCTCCGTTACGTTTGCACGTGCACAATAGTTTGATAGGTTTATGACGTATTGCAGTTGAAGCCTCTTCAGTACAGGATACATGGTTAAACGTGTCTAAAACAAAAGACGTACATGCCACCGACAAAAAATATCACCATCTTAAAAACTAGACACAACTAGAAGCATTCCGCATTTATAATCGCACTCCTCTCATTCTCTTCTTCCTCCTTCAATACTCCTCAGCACGTAATACTGCTGTTCCACCGTGTAAGGAACAATGAAATCGTTTGGAAATTGAAACTGTTTCTTCGATTCCTAGAATTTTACGAACGCGCATCCGTTCCCGTACATTGCAAGCACATATAATTACACACACATACACACAAATGCATACACGAACTCATGCACGTCGCAAGCACGAAACTGGAAATTAAAGTTTAGGTCATTCTAATTATTTAATGCACGGCCTTTCTTACTGAGCGATGGGTTACGTGGCGATATATCGGATGCCACTCCAACTGTTTTAGCACGACTCGGAACCAGTCTGAATCTTCGAAAGCAAAGAATATATTAACAGCCTTAATCCTTAATGTGTGTCAAATTATAAGTTGACGGAGAGGTCATTTTTATCACAGCTAAACACCTCGAAATTAACGAAGATTTCTTAAGTAGAAACCATTGGTGTAAGAAATATTAAAAGCAGCTGCAAAAGATAAGACTGTTCATGTAAAATGTCTTAAATAAAGACTGATTAAATAATACAATGTAAATAATTAAAACCAAAGTTAGAATACAGATTGTAATGGGTTACTCTGGTGTCATATCAAGTTGTTTGAATTTCATATGTCCAAATTGTCCCCGATATTAATGGACAATAAATGACAATTAGAAAACATATTGTGGAGTGGTTTAACGATACTGTGGCATCGAACACATCAACATTGACAAATCAACAGTTAATGTAACAATATTAAAACAAATTACCTTTACAAAAAGGCAAATAAGTGATAAATAGATATTAGCAACAAAGAGGAAAGTAAACGTAACTATGACTCACAATTGTATCTACAACGTCAAATTATATGGCAGTAACTTTCGCATCAATCTGCTTTATTGAGTTACAGCACAATTAACAATTAATGCAGTTTTCTTTTTGATGAAACTGTGCCCACACACTCTGAATTAATTAGCTTTACGTTACGCCATATGTCTACAAAATGAATGCACGCGCTGAAAAGTGAAATAACACCAGAAAATGAATACTAACAGTGATAAACATGAAACGAAATACCATTGGTGTTACGGAGCTGTTTTGGTTAACATTTAAAGAATGTATCAGTGGATTAATGTAAACAACACAACGTGCATTAAACCAAAACCACAATTCAATAATAATAATTTAAAAAGAAATAATGATGCGACCTGTACATGCCACAGAATACAGTACAGGAACAAATTGAAACTTCCGATCTACGGGGATTGAAAGGGCTAAACAAAGAAACTGGATCAACAG
>CM065698.1:51429082-51434082 GCA_017654935.2 Phymorhynchus buccinoides | reverse complement strand
TGCTGCTTTACTCTGTGATACTACCCAGAGCAACATATGTTGCTGCTTTACTCTGTGATACTACCCAGAGCAACATATGTTGCTGCCTTACTCTGTGATACTACCCAGAGCAACATATGTTGCTGCTTTACTCTGTGATACTACCCCGAGCAACATATGTTGCTGCTTTACTCTGTGATACTACCCAGAGCAACATATGTTGCTGCCTTACTCTGTGATACTACCCCGAGCAACATATGTTGCTGCCTTACTCTGTGATACTCAGTACAAATTCGTTTAAACCAAGACATACCCAGAGCTTCAGATTGTTTTCAAACTCCATGGGTCACGTGACCCCTGATTACAGAAAATGATGGGTCAATTTCCAAAACAATGGGCCAATACTGTGTCTGTAGTATGACACTTAAATTATATTGCAGATTTCATGAGTCAGATGTCACCTTCCTGCACAAAATGAGGGTCAAATCATGTGTGTGGGTGTGGGTGGGGGTAGGGGGACAGCTCAGTCTGTGCAATAATTTACATTTGATTTTACATACAGTACTTGTTTTGTACATCCATTTTTACCTTGGGTTTTTCTCAATTAATTATGTTTATGCTTGTTTATTTTCAGACTTAGCATTTTTATGCAAATTGTGATATTATTTTCCCTTTACAATGTCATGTGTGTGTTTCTTATTTGTGTGTGTGCATGTGTGTGTGTGTGTGTGTGTGTGGGGAGGGGGGGGGGGTAGGGGTGAGTGTGCGTGACAAACGTAGTTGGTCTATGTGAATAACATGTGCTTTTATGTATGTATTTTATGTCTTAGTTTATTATATATTGTCTCGTCAGTTTTATTTAAGTGCACGCTGAAAAAAGATTTTAGAATTTAGAATTTGAATTTGAATCATCAATACGGGTCAGTGACCTGGGCCCGCTGACAATCTGAAGCTCTGCATACCTATACTAGGATATCGCTCATGTGTTCTTATAAACCATGGCATAAAAACGAAACATTATGTTAGTTTTTTGTCTATGAGCTTTTCCGCATCAGACGTTAGCAAGAAGTTTTCAGGTGCTCCAAATCACGTGCCAGGGGAGATCAAGGGAAATAACCGGCGCTCCGCGTGCAGCAGTCAAAGGGAAGCAACCCGCTCTCACTTCCTGCCCAGTTTGGCGAAATGGCTCCTGTAGGCGATGGCGTCGAACTCTCGCTTCTGAAGCGGCTCCTGCTCACCGCTGGGCCCAAACTGGTTCTGGAAATTGTTCAGGTATCGCTGCAACCTCAGCGCCACCTTGCAGAAGGGGAGATAACTGCCGTCCACGCGCGTGACAGGGGGCGGGATAGGGGAAGAAGAAGAGGAGGATGAGGAGGGGGGTTGTGCGAGGAAGGCAGGGGAGGAAGGAGTCCAGGAAAATCGCCCGAAACGAGCGAACCCGCTGGTGGCGATGCGATCGAAAGTTCTCTTACTGGTGGATCCTGATTCTCCCTCATCTTCACCACTACCGCCTGAGGCCAGGAGAGGGGCACACAGCTTAGCCACATCCTCCCTCCACGTAGACAACAACGGCAGTTTCTCAGAGCGTTTGCCAAACCGTCCGAAACGTCCGTAATGGGCGATGGGGTCGTGGCTTCTTTTCTGGTATTCCACGTCCTCCCAGTCGTCATTATCGTCGGGGACGTCATCGTCTTCCCAGAGTTCAGCCTCATCTCCGGAAGAGGTGAGGATGGTCATCAGGTTCTCTACGTCCTGGGGAGTCAGGGCGTCACCCTCCTGGTGCAGACGTTCGTTCAGCGCAGTCAGGTCCGCCAGCACGCTGCCCACGTCGCGTTTCCCGAACCCGCCAAACCGGGAAGAAGGCGCGATGGAATCCAGGCGTTTTCCGAACCCGCCAAAGCGACTGTAGGAGGAAATGGGATCCATGCCACGTTTTCCAAATCCGCCGAATTTGCTGTAGCTGGCTATGGAATCCATGCCACGTTTGCCAAATCCGCCGAATTTGCTATAGCTTGCTATCGAGTCCATGCCACGTTTTCCAAACCCGCCAAATTGACTATAGCTTGCTATCGAGTCCATTCCACGTTTTCCAAATCCGCCGAATTTGCTGTAGCTGGCTATAGAATCCATGCCACGTTTGCCAAATCCGCCAAATTTACTATAACTGGCTATAGAGTCCATGCCACGTTTGCCAAATCCGCCAAATTTACTATAACTGGCTATAGAGTCCATGCCACGTTTGCCAAATCCGCCGAATTTACTATAACTGGCTATAGAGTCCATGCCACGTTTGCCAAATCCGCCGAATTTACTATAACTGGCTATAGAGTCCATGCCACGTTTGCCAAATCCGCCGAATTTACTATAACTGGCAATAGAGTCCATGCCACGTTTGCCAAATCCGCCAAATCTGCTGTAACTGGCAATAGAGTCCATCTCGCGTTTTCCAAATCCGCCAAAGTTGCTGCTGGGTGCTATGGAGTCCATGCCTCTTTTGCCAAAGCCACCCATGGCGCTGGAAGGAGCAATGGAGTCGAAGCGGCGTTTGTCTGTGTCCGCGATGGACCTGATGTCTCGCTTGGAGATGTGCTTATGCACGTTTTGTTGCCTGGGGGAAGGTGGGCTGTCGCCTTTGTCACTGGACTCCTCTGCCGTTTCTTCGCTTTCTTTGCCGGGTTCGTCACTGTCCTCCCTCTTCCCTAAAGAGCTGAAAGAGCTGAGCCCTATTCTATCAAAACGCTTAGATTGGTCAGGTCCGTCACTGTCCACATTAATGTCCTCTCGTTTGCCGAATGACGCGAAGCCGCTGTGTCCAGCGATGCGGTCAAAGCCTCTCTTCTCCGCGTCATCAGCGTCCTCTCTCTTTCCGAACCGACCGAAGCCAGAGGAGCTGATGGCATCCAGCCGCTTGTCCTGAGTGCTGATGCTCTGGTCGGAGGGTCGCTTACCAAACTTGCCAAAGGAGCTCACTGAGGCTATCCTGTCCAGCCTCTTCTCAGACTGCAATCCATCATTGTCGGCCTGTTCTCGCTTGCCAAAGGAGGAAAACTGGCTCATACCTCCGATCCTGTCGAAGGCACGTTTGTCGTTTGATACATCTGCAGGGACATCAGATTTTTTGCCGAATGATCCGAAAGATGTCAGTCCCGCAATTCTGTCGAACTTCCTTTTACCGAAGTTGGAGAACGAGCTGAGGCTGCCAATGCGGTCAAACCTTTTATCATCTGCCGCAATCTGCTCTGGCTGCCTCTTGCCGAAGGAGGAGAACGAACTGTGGCCCGAAATTCGATCCAGTCCGCGTTTTCCAAACCCTCCAAAACTGCTGATTCCAGATATGCGATCCAGCCGCTTGTCTTTGTCCTGAGGGCCTCTCTTCCCAAACCCCCCAAAGTCTGTGACTCCCGCAATGCGGTCAAAGCTCCTCTTGCCAAATCCGCCAAAGTTACTGACTCCGGCAATGCGATCAAATCCTCTTTTGCTCGTGTCAACCTCCGTGTCTTTTTCCCGCTTACCGAAGCCTCCAAAATTACTGATGCCAGCGATTCTGTCAAACCCTCTTTTGTCTGTGTTTGAATCATCCTCCCGTTTTCCAAAACCGCCAAAATTACTGACCCCAGCGATTCTGTCAAACCCTCTTTTGTCCGTGTTTGAATCATCCTCCCGTTTTCCAAAACCGCCAAAATTACTGACGCCAGCGATTCTGTCAAACCCTCTTTTGTCCGTGTTTGAATCATCCTCCCGTTTTCCAAAACCGCCAAAATTACTGACGCCAGCGATTCGGTCAAAGCCTCTTTTGCTCGTTTCAGCTTCTATATCGTCTTCCCTTTTTCCGAAACCTCCAAAGCTGCTGACTCCGGCGATGCGATCGAACCCTCTCTTGCTTGACTCTGCATCATCATCACCTCTTTTGCCAAAACCGCCAAAATTGCTAACACCCGCGATCCTGTCAAATCCCCTTTTGCTCGGGTCACCCTCTGAATCATCACCTCGCTTTCCAAAACCTCCAAAATTGCTCACTCCAGCAATTCTATCGAATCCCCTTTTGTTTGTGTCTGAATCATCACCACGCTTTCCAAAACCTCCGAAGTTAGTGACACCAGCAATTCTGTCGAACCCTCTCTTGTCTGTCTCCGAATCATCTTCTCGTTTTCCGAAACCTCCAAAGCTGCTGACGCCAGCAATGCGATCAAACTTTCGTTTGTCCAAACCCTCGCGTTTTCCGAATCGCCCAAAGCCGCTGGCCCCAGCAATTCGGTCGAACCTCTTGTCCGCTTCACTCTCTGTGTCGCCGTCTCTCTTTCCGAATGATCCGAAATCCGTGGCCCCGGCTATTCCGTGGAAGCCTCTCTCCTGCATGTTACGGTGATCATCCACGTCGTCTTCTCTTTTGCCGAACTGCGAGAAAGAGCTGTGTCCGCCGATTCTGTCGAACCCTCGTTTGGAGTCCCCTTTAGCTGAGGCGTCATCTCCCTCGCCTGGTGGGTTCTGCTCTGCTGGTGTGTCTTGCTTGGACTGGGCTGGGACTGCCTTGGGTTTTGTCTGAAGCATACAGAACAGTTTTATTGTAAGCGAAAATATGTTTGTATTTGGGTGGATGGGGTGGGGATAGCTGGGATAGGTAGAGCGGGGTGGGTAGTATGTGTGTGTGCGAGAGAGACAGAGAGAGAGAGAGAGAGAGAGAGAGAGAGAGAGAGAGAGAGAGAGAGAGAGAGAGAGAGAGAGAGAGAGAGAGAGAGAGAGAGAGAGAGAGAGAGAGAGAGAGAGAGAGAGAGAGAGAGAGAGAGACAGAATCCATCCTTCTCGTAAATGTTAATTGTACGCCATTCACATTAAGAATTTAGAAAAACAAACATGTTCTTTGAATTTACCGGATTTTGTGAGTGAACCTACACTTGAAAGATCGCTTTAAAGGAAATGATTTGTCAGTCAGTTAATAAGTTATGCTAAAAGGCAAGAAAGACACAATAAAAGGAAGAAGAAGAAGAAGAAGAAGAAGAAGAAGAAGAAGAAGAAGAAGAAGA
>CM065698.1:51421582-51424082 GCA_017654935.2 Phymorhynchus buccinoides | reverse complement strand
TGTGTGTGTGTGTGTGTGTGTGTGTGTGTGTGTGTGTGTGTGTGTGTGTGTGTGTGTGTGCGCGCGCGCGCGTGCGTGCGTGTGTGTGCGTGCGTGTGTGTGTGTGTGTGTGTGTGTGTGTGTGTGTGTGTGTGTGTGTTTCTGTGTGTGAAAGTCAAATTCAAATTCCAAGGCAAAGTAAAAATAATATGTTCAGATGGAACATTGAATAAGCAATAATGGTTTGCTTTTATAACACAAGGTACGCGTGTGTGCGTGCGCACGCGTGCGGGCGAATGTGCATTCGAGCGTGCGCGCGCATGCGTGTGTGTGTGATTGTGTGCCTGAGTGTATGTGCGTTTCCAAGTATGTCTCTCTCTCATTGCACGTCTGAATGGTTGGGTGCGAAAACAAAATGACAGGTGATCAAATTAAGCACAAAGGAACAGACATCATTTTAATTAATCAAACTTCTGTTGTGTCGGCCAGTCAAAGGTGAATCGTGGGGGTGAGATTACAATCATTGCTCTCACACAACAATTAACAATCAACAGGGCATGCAATCATGAATGCCTCTCAGACCGTCAATACGGGTAGCATTATGTAAATTAGATTAACCTCCCGAAACGATTGGCTGCTTAGCCTCATTCACATACTGCTACCCGTGTTGACTGCCTAAGACGCACTCATGAGTACACGCCCTGGCCTTTGTTGGCTAAACACTGGTATTAATTAAAGGGGAGCGGTGTAATTATTCAAGAAAAGAACAATTGGATTAGTTTGACACTAAAACAGGATCTAGTTTCGATCTGTCTGTGTGTCTGTCTGTGTGTCTGTCTGTATTCGGTCTGTCCGTGGTTTGAGTAGGGTTTCTGTGACTGGTTTAATTTAGTTCGTTGTTGTTGTCTT
The DNA here is from genome assembly GCA_017654935.2 of Phymorhynchus buccinoides. Taxonomy (NCBI): domain Eukaryota; kingdom Metazoa; phylum Mollusca; class Gastropoda; order Neogastropoda; family Raphitomidae; genus Phymorhynchus; species Phymorhynchus buccinoides. Next base: position 51,423,194 of record CM065698.1, on the reverse strand, counting down.
GGTCGTCCAATTCTCTTTGTTCATGATCGTTCTTTCTCCACTTTCTCTATGTGTCTATATCTCTGTCTCCGTTTTCGTCTGGTTGTCTGCGTTTGATTGTCTGTCTCTGTCTCTTCCTCTCGAGTATTGTCTCTTGATTGTATGTGTCTCCCTGTCTGTCTGTCTCTTCCTCACTTTGTCTCTGTCTCGCTCTGTTTCTGGCTCTCTCTCTCTGTCTCCCTGTCCCTCTCGCTCTCTCGCTCTCTCTGTCTCCCTGTCCCTGTCTCTCTCTCTCTGTCTCTGGCTCTCTCTGTCTCTCTCTCTCATACTCTCTCTCTCTCTCTCTCTCTCTCTCTCTCTCTCTCTCTCTCTCTCTCTCCCCCCCCCCTCTCTTTCTCTCCATCTGTCTCCCTGTCCCTGTCTCTCTGTCTCTGTCTCTGGCTCTCTCTGTCTCTCTCTCTCTCATACTCTCTCTCTCTCTCTCTCTCTCTCTCTCTCTCTCTCTCTCTCTCTCTCTCTCCCCCTCTCTTTCTCTCCATCTGTGTCCCTGTCCCTGTCTCTCTCTCTCTGTCTCTGGCTCTCTCTCTGTCTCTCTCTCTCATACTCTCTCTCTCTGTCTCTCTCTCTCTCTCTCTCTCTCTCTCTCTCTCTCTCTCTCTCTCTCTCTCTCCTCCCCTCTCTCTCTCTCTCTCTCTGTGTCCCTGTCCCTGTCTCTCTCTCTCTGTCTCTGGCTCTCTCTCTCTCTCTCTCTCTCTCATACTCTCTCTCTCTCTCTCTCTCTCTCTCTCTCTCTCTCTCTCTCTCTCTCTCTCTCTCTCTCTCTCTCTCTCTCTCTCTCCCCCCCTCTCTTTCTCTCCATCTGTCTTATTGTCTCTGTTACTCTCTTTACAGCATAATCTGCCCTATTCGTTGGACACACTGAGCGTCGTTTCGCAGTGACCGAGACCAAGTGGAAAACTAAACTACTCGTGTTTGGCTCTTACAAATTTTAAATGACACTTTCCACGTTTCACCTAATCATTCCATTCGAACATTACATTCGAACTGTTAAATGCGCAGCCATCTTTACTTGTGTAGCGTGGGCTTCCACTCTTTTCACTTCTCTTCAACCTGTCATTAGTTTTTGTAATTCGATCCCGCACAGTCCACATCCTTCAGGAGTTTCACAGTATTTACCTCGATATCAACCATACCATTTGCAGCCGTTACACTCCGACGCTGTGGCCATCAAACTTCAAGTTTAAGAGAACTCCTTCAAGACATCACTGCCTTAAACAAACATCATTACTGGTCTGGGGCTGCCTAAAAATAAAAATAATTATGCTAAGGGGGCAGGCATTGTTACAAAATTACCAAAATATGTTTTCAAAAAGTTTATAATAAAACATGTGGTTATTGTGTAGATATAGCATTGCTGCATGACACTGTAAAATGACTTTTTTTTAAATAATAAAGGAGTAGTTTGCATAACATTCGGTGCTAAAGGGAAATAATCGAGCAAAACACGACAATATGACGCTCACAGGTTGGCAAACCAATGGTGCCTTTTTTTCACTATTACCCAAACAAATTAGCATCAAAGACAGATTGAAAGGCCACAAGAAGAAAAAGCATCCTTGTATATAAGCAAGAA
>CM065698.1:51399082-51416582 GCA_017654935.2 Phymorhynchus buccinoides | reverse complement strand
GAGAGAGAGAGAGAGAGAGAGAGAGAGAGAGAGAGAGAGAGAGAGAGAGAGAGAGAGAGAGAAGAGAGAGAGAGAGAGAGAGAGAGAGAGAGAGAGGTACACACCTACACCAATCAGACCAGAAACAAAGTAAACAGACTGCACCGTCACTGGAACACACAGTGGAAAAATGAGAATGATAATGTTTAAAACAAATAGACAAGAGCTTGTAATATTCTTCCGCAAAAAGTTTCTTAGACCCCTTTTGGCAGAACAGTAATTCGGGCGAACAGCGCCCCCTAGTGAAACTGACCCAGTTCGTAAGGCATCATTCAAAGTGACCCTGCTAATTGCCACAGTGACCCTGCACCTCGTCAACGGGCTTCATGACTGTCAGGGGGGCGTCAAAGTGGCATACTGCTACCACTCACTTGCGCCTGTTCCACACTTAAGCAATTGCGCTTATCCGGGTAGGTACATCAATTGCGCCTGTTTCAAACTTAAGCAATTGCGCTTATTCGGGTAGGTACATCAATTGCGCCTGTTTCAAACTTAAGCAATTGCGCTTATGCGGGTAGGTACATCAATTGCGCCTGTTTCAAACTTAAGCAATTGCGCTTATCAGGGTAGGTACATCAATTGCGCCTGTTTCAAACTTAAGCAATTGCGCTTATCCGGGTAGGTACATCAATTGCGCCTGTTTCAAACTTAAACTATTGCGTTTATCCGGGTAGGTACATCAATTGCGCCTGTTTCAAACTTAAACTATTGCGTTTATCCGGGTAGGTACATCAATTGCGCCTGTTTCAAACTTAAACAATTGCGCTTATCCGGGTAGGTACATCAATTGCGCCTGTTTCAAACTTAAACAATTGCGCTTATCCGGGTAGGTACATCAATTGCGCCTGTTTCAAACTTAAACTATTGCGCTTATCCGGGTAGGTACATCAATTGCACCTGTTTCAAACTTAAGCAATTGCGTTTATCCGGGTAGGTACATCAATTGCGCCTGTTTCAAACTTAAGCAATTGCGTTTATCCGGGTAGGTACATCAATTGCACCTGTTTCAAACTTAAGCAATTGCGTTTATCCGGGTAGGTACATCAATTGCACCTGTTTCAAACTTAAGCAATTGCGTTTATCAGGGTAGGTACATCAATTGCGCCTGTTTCAAACTTAAACTATTGCGCTTATCCGGGTAGGTATACCAATTGCGCCTGTTTCAAACTTCAACTATTGCGCTTATCCGGGTAGGTATATCAATTGCACCTGCTTCAAACTTAAACTATTGCGCTTATCCGGGTAGGTACATCAATTGCGCCTGTTTCAAACTTAACCTATTGCGCTTATCCGGGTAGGTACATCAATTGCACCTGGTTTCTACAATTGGTATATTTTAGAAGTTAACCTTCAGATTACTATAATCATTATCAAACCCAAATGCTATTAACTTCTGTTTTCTGTAGATGTTTAAGAAATGTTAGCTCTGTGATCTGAACTCATCTTAACTCACCGTACGCAAACCTTCCAGTAGTGTATCTGACTTTCTCGTGAACCATTTGAACAATTTGTGCGGGCGCAAGTAATGACTACAACTGACACAGGCGCAATCGAGCATAGGGGTAATTAAGATTGGCGCAATTGAGATGCACTGGGAGAGAACAGAAGAATACCAATTCTGGCTCAAGACTATTTTTAACCCCTTTTAGACACGAATTCGCAACTTTAAGGCATAAAAAAAGCAAAAAATCTAACTTTTTTAAACCCCTTTTTAGATACAAAACCACTACTTTAAGGGGTGAAAAAAGTAAAAATCCGTCTCCACTTTATTCTGTTTATTCGGAAGAAAAAACCAACTATTTTTAGAACCAAAAACATGTTGAGACACGCGCAATCCACCGATGACGTCATACCACAAAAAAAAAAACAAAATTTATTTTTACAGTGGGGAAACACCGTTTTGAGTCATCTGTTTAAAAATAGGATGCGGGGGGGAATTTGCTACTAAAAATAGTTATAACGGTGTTTTTTCATGTCGTTAACAGGAATTAAGGTTATTTTTAGGATATTGTTACTACTAAGTTCTTCATTATAACTTGTTAAGTTATTGTTCAAATTCTTAAACAAGTTATTAATCAAGTAATATTTAAGTCATATCAAGTTATTATTAAGTTCTTACATAAAAACTTACTTAGTGCTTATTATGTTCTTATTATGTTCTTACTTATGTTCTTATTATGTTCTTACTTAAGTTTTTATTGCATTAAAAATGGATCACTCTGAGGTTTTGTGCTATTTGGTTTTTGGATTTCTGGTTTGTCTGTTGCTTTTACTGATTGTTTTGCTTGTATTTTTACTTGTGTTTTTAGCTTTGGTTGCATATATTTTTCATATAATCTGTAAGACAAATAACCAACACCAGCAACCGTACCAACAGTAACCAATACAACACCGTAATTCGTACTACTTTTTTCTTCTTCTTTTTTAACTGGTATTGCATTTATGGTTGATTGTTCAAGTTCATTTTCATTCTGAGTCAAAAGTTTTTGTTTTGTTTGTTCATTTAACTTCTTTTGTCTGTTCCACTCTGATAACCTTTTACCTGCTTCAACTCGTCCTGGGCTCTTCGTTACCTTGGTTACCGTCTGACTCTTCGATAGAATGGGGCTTGTTTGCTGTTCTGTCTGATTCGTTTGATTCGTTTGATTCGTTTGATTCTCTGTCACGTTCATTTTTAATAGCCATAAAATCTATATGATTAAAAGTAATTAACCCCGCAATAACTGGTGATAAAAACCCTCCAAACCTATAATAAAGGTTACATCCGAGCGATTCAAGCGACTTAGTTAAAACAGGATCTTGATTTAAATCATACATTAAGTCTTGACTTGAATCGAGTGGGAAAAACTGACTAACTAACTTAGTGTACAAACCTAACACTGTTTGTCCTAAACTTTTAACCATTTTAGATCCTAATTGCGCTTCATATCTGTTGTGATACTTTTCAATGTCAGCAGAAGACATTTGTTGAATCTGTTCTATACTAAATTCTGTTCCTAAGTATTGTTTTGTTTTTCCACACGCAGCCAGAGAATACAATCTCTCCCTTTTACTTGATGACGCTTCATCAGAAATTACTGCTTCCTGAGCGTTTAATAGTAGTTCGTCACAATTCATTTTTTAGTTGATTTATATTTTTATTTCAAAGTAAAAAAAATGACTACTGAAAAAACTATCGTTAACCTTGTATATCAATCTGCATTGATTGGCAGTCTTTCTGTTGCCTATACAATGATTGCTAAGAAACTATTGAAAATGAAAGCAGCTGACCTAGGAAAACTTGACCTAGAGGACTCCGGTAAACTAATTGTCGTGATTACAGCTTCAATCGCGACAAAAGACTTTTTAGTTAAACAAGGAATAATTCCGGGAAATATAAATATGTAACTCTATAAAAATGGCTTCACTCGCAATGATGATAGGGGGCGCTGTAGTAAATGCGCTTGCTTTTTCAGGTAGTAATTTCTTGTTTAGTAAACTACATACTAATGATCAAGAAAGACATAATCACGCAATGGAACAATTAGCTAAAGCACAAGACGCATACGAAAAACAAAGACTCGCTCAGTTGGACTTTATTAACGAGAGATTAAGACAACAACACCATGCAGCTAATACTTTTAAGAATGTTGACGATGCCATTAAAGAGTATTATTTGGTGACGGGTGAAAAACTAGAACAGTCACCACCCCCGAAATTAAGTGCTTTTTACCAGCCATCTGAAAAACAAAAACTTCAGGAGGTAGCGTTTATCGTAGTTGGTATGACTGCTGGTTTTTTTATTGCAAAAAAGATCTAGTATTAAAATGAACCTGTCTAAAATTTATTATTCACCAAAAGGTTATTGGAAAGGTTTAACAGCAATAAATAAACTCAGTCAAGCTGCTGGAGTCACTGAACAAACGGCAAAAGAATGGCTATCTAAACAAGCTATTTGGCAAATCTATTTACCAGCGCCTAAACGAATTAAAAGACCGCACTTTGTTAACACAACACCAAATGACACTCATCAAATGGATCTTCTATACCTCCCTCATGATTTAATCAGAAGAAAAAGATTTAAATACGCGTTGACAGTTGTTGACATCTCTTCAAGATATAAAGACGCAGAACCATTAACCGATAAAAGTGCTACATCAGTCTCTGCTGCTTTACAAGAAATCTATAGACGTGGTCCATTAACCTATCCCCGGTTGATTCAAGTTGATGAAGGAAAAGAATTTAAAGGACAATTCAACCAGCTAATGTTAAAACACAAAGTATCTATTAAACGCGGTATTCCTGGAAATCACAGATCTCAGGCTTTAGTCGAAAACTTAAATAAGCAATTAGCTGAACGACTTTTCTCTTACCAATATCACAGAGAACTCCTTGATTCAACTAAAAACACTGAATGGGTTAGAAGATTAAGTAGTGTTTTGCGAGTCATGAATAACGAAGAATCTAAAGTAACAGGATTTAAACCAGTAAAAGCAATACAGAAAAAATCAATAGACTTACCACATGAACATTCAATTTCAAAACAGCTGATACCGTTTGGAATCAAAGTTAGGTTTCTTTATGCACCAGGAGAAGCAGAAGGAGACACACGTGTAAGAGCGACTGATCCAATTTGGAGTATCGATCCGTACGAAATAAAAAGTGTAATAGAAATGAATCCACCGGTGTATTATTTAAGAGAAACTGACACAACAACTCGACCAACACCAAAAAGAGCCTTTGTTAAAGAAGAATTACAGATAATTCCACCAGACACAGTTCCGATTTGATTAGACAAAAAAAAAAGAGTTTTTAAATGGAGACTCAGAATAAAGAGATACTCAAGACAAAGAATTACGACATTTTATTGAAAAGATTAAGGAATGCGCAGAAAGAAATTGTTCTGTTTCAGCTATTAATGGAAGACAATGAAATAGTCAGTCCGAAATTGAAAGCAAAATAATGGATCAGAAATTTACAACAAGTTTAACCTTGAATTTGACCCAGTATAAAAAAGAAACCAAAAAAAATTGACCTTTTTTTTTTTTTTTTTGCCTTCACAAACATTTGTACTGACTAGGAAAATCTGTTTTTAACACTAGCTTACAAAACTTCTCTTTCCTCAGTTTTTGTTTAATCGACTTTTTTTCTTCTTTTGATTCAATCACATCATTTTCATCTAGACATTCATCAAAACTATTTTTATCTTTAGTAAAAAACAAAACAACCGTCTTTAACTGTTCTCTAAAGTCCTTTAAAACTGAATTATACTTTTGCGTTAAAATCCAAACACTAATTCCTGCATGTCTACCGCTGAAAGCTAACTTGGCTAAACTATTTCTTTTCTTAACAATGTCTTTTTCAGCTGAGCAATCATCAATAATAAATAATGTTGACGTTCCTTTAAACAGATGATAAAAATGTTCCAAACATTCGCTTAGTTTATTACTTGGATCAACCAAATAGATTTCGTCATCTGTCCAAACGAACTTTCTTTCTTTGTATGATTTGTTGAATTCTAAAGTAGTACAAAAAATTACTATATGTTCAAAATGATAACGATAAACCGTTTGTATTAAATCTAACATAAATATTGTTTTCCCACACCCAGTCATCCCGCAAAATAAGCCACAATGAGCTTCTTTTGTAAGGAAATTTAAACTGCTCAAGTCCATTGTTTTAATACACAATATCTTTTAATCTGTTTTAAACTGTTCAAGTCCATTGTTTTAATACACAATATCTTTTAATCTGTTATTCTCAATGTTCAGCTGAGCATCGCATAGTAAATATACATAAACATATATTTGCTCATCTACTTCTGCTGCTTCTTTATGGATTTGAATGTTTATTCCTCCTGACCCATCACCAACTGTTCTTCCGCTACCATGTAGTTTGTTATCATCAGTTGTTCTAAGATCTAACCACAAAGCATACTTCGAGGATAAATAATCTTCTAGTCTAACATCATGAAGATGGAGGTCTTTACAAATTAAATCAGCAGACGGATCTCTTTGCAGTCCACCTCCACCAAACAACTTTCGAATTTCATCAAAGTGCTGATAAGGTAAAAGACCACTAGCATACAATTGGTTCGGTTGTCCTTCAATCGTGGTTGTCAGCTTAGTTATTTTAGGATTATAAAACTTCTCGCTTAATCTGTTAAAGGGTTTTTTTGGTTTCTTCAAACAGCAGCAAAATCCCTTTCAACGATCTAGCTGATGTATTCAAATCGATATTCCAGATTGTGTCTGTTGTCTTTTTGGTTAGCTTACTATGATTTAGAATTCTGTTGTAGTATATTGCAAATCTTGATTGGTATTGTTGGGAGATCAACCGAGCCAGTTCTTGATGACGAACGATGTCAAACTCTAATGTGATGTCTGAGATACTATATTTTGCATCTGAATCTTCTGTTGATCTGATAACACGGGTGTAATCATTAAAAGTAAATTCATACATAAGTCTGTCTTGTAAAGCGCCCTGATAATACGGAGAGTGTGTGTTTAGTAGTTCGAAATCAAGAGGAATGTAGAATCGATTACCATAAACTTCAGCAACCATCTCATCTTTATTATTGTCTTCTTTGTCATCAGCATCTATTCTATGTTTGAGACCGTTGTCCTCCTGTATTCCCTGATAAATCCTATCTTTTCTTTCATTTTCTGTTAACCAAAGGTCGTTATAACACAAAAAGACATCTGCATTATCTAATGACATTACTTCTCTCCCTTCAAGTTTAATAGTAATCTTACTAACTATTGATCTACCCAGATTACCAACTAGAGTTCTGTTTGGATCCGTCTCTGACTCCAGGTCTATTTTAAATGCAAGACGAGCAGTGCCTGGCACGATGACTTCATTACTCCCCAGACTAGGAAATCTTACTGATAATATTTGTCTTTGATCGATAGTTGAAGGATTATTACTTATCACGATACTCTGCCTGGTTCCTTTTACACCGAGTGGTTCTTTTAACCGTCTGTATGGATCAAGACTCGCTCCGTATGATTGTGACATTATCTTTTTATTTTTGTTTAAAAAATAAAAACATAATTAAAATTAAATCATGGCGGGGATAGAAGACGAACAAGATTATGATGTTTTTGATGCTCCAGACGACATGAGTGAAGCTACTTCGTCTCGTCAACGATCATCTTTAAGACGAGAACTAATGGAAAATAGAGTAGGTTCTTTTTATGAAAGTATAGGACAAGAACCACCTGATGTTATCGTTGCCGATGACTTTGAATTACAAGATGAGCATTTATATCTGAAAAAAGATAATGGTGAACTAGTCCGACTTACGACTAAACCAGACCCCTTTAAGTTTTTAAAAAAGAGTACTGTTCGTAGCAAGCTCAGTGTTAGCGAACAAAGACGATTTGATATTGAAGCAGACCAAAGAACAGAAGCTGTTTCTAAACTTCAAAACGCGCTACAAGAACTACCTACTGATTCCCAACTTCAATCGATTCCTCTTATAGACTTGAGCGCAACTGCCGACCAGATAATAGAAATGGAAACTAGTTTTATAACTTTAGATGGTGAGGAAACCCATTTAAAAACATTGAATGACCCACCATTACCTATGAGAGATATAATGGCTCTCAACGAATCATTAAAATCTATCAGGGGCGAGTTAACAAATAATACAGCAAAGCTAAGCGAACTTGACGCTCACATTGACAGAGAAAAAGAAAAGTTGGTTGAAGCTGATGACGGTAACCTTGGACAAGACATAAAAGATAGAATCCAAAAAAGACTGGTTGATCTTCAACTAGAGAGAGCAGCAAGACTAGAAGTACTGTCAACTAACCGTGAACAATTACGAACACAAGTCAGCAGAATAAAAGAAACCATCCAAAGAATTTTACACGAAGATACAACGTTAGCAGAAAGAATAAAAACTTTATTTAAAGAGCAAGGTGTTACGATTGCTAGTGTTTTAACAGCTTTAGGTTTTGCAATCTCTACTTTAGTGTATGCTTTAACTGGAGCAGGAGCAGGAACACCGCCACCATCTCCACCATCAAGCGATAAGAATTGGATTAAAAAACAACTGGATCATTTAAAGAATCTATTAAAAAAATTAGGAATAAAAGCTCTAGACGCTATACCAGGAATATTAGGTGGAATAATCAGTTGGCTTTTTTCTACAGCAAGCAAAGTAGTCGGTTTTATGGCAGAACATTTATGGATGTTATTAGTTCTAATTGTCGGATTACTTTCTAGTAAAATAAAAATAAACTAGACCAGTCGCTGTTAAAAAAAGAACTAATGCTGTCTTTTCATTTTCATGATTTTCGTTTTCGTTTTCATAAGTAATTGAATTCGGTAAGATCGTTGAATTTGAACCCGGTAAGATCGTTGAATTTGAACTTAAATTTGAAGTCGTATTATTTGTTTTATTGTTAGGGATTGGTCTTGTTCTTCGTATGATTGATGGCACAGACAGGTCAGAATTCATTTTTGAATTCACCCCGACTACTGTGTTATCTCCTGCTACAAGGATTTCGTTGTTATAGTTTTCAATTACACCTATTTGAAGTCGAAGATCAGAGGGTAGCATGTAGAGTCCACTACCAACAGCAAAGTCTACTTTCGATCTTGCATACATCAAAACGTCTTGATACTTTTTAATACTTGTCGGTAGATCAACTGTAGAATTAATTGAATCTTCTAAATCAGCTAAATATTGTTTTTGCGCATCAAACCCGGTTGAAGGATTCATTATCTCTGACCTTACTTGTGATTGCGATCCTAGCAAACACCACACGTAAGTACGGATAGAATCATTTACACGTTCTATCCCTGCCTTTGTTAATCCTTCAGAAGTGTCTAGAATAAATGTTGTCCACGCGGTTTTATGTTCTTGTTCTATCGATCCTAGATGAACAGTCGTACCTGAAGAAAAAGATGTGTAAGGTGGATTCCAATCATAGTTATACTTTCTGTGCACGCCCCAATAATAAAGTGAACCTAATCCGTGATTACGATCTAACTTCTGTCTAAAGTCTGTATTCAAGTTAATGTTAAACTCATTAGAAATCCGCTCAAAAGCCTTCAAATTAATTCTGTTGCTGAACGGATTAAACGTTTTTTCATGTAGTAATGGTACCTGCAGTTCAGACAAAATACGTCTGAATGTATAATAGAAATGAAATCTATAAACTGCTTTTACCATGAGGTTGGGGTGATTTAAATGATCAGCGAACGAAACACCGCACCCACTCGTCGCACAAAACACAGCAAAGTTTAACTGGTTTTGATAAAACTGCATTGGATGACTAAACCAAGCCTTCGCGATGTTATCATGTTTGATGGGAGGATTTAAATAATGAACTAATGGATTACTAACTTTAACTTGAAAGGTGTCATCCCCCACCGCAACAACTAAACTGTTAACATCTATAGTTTTAAGGTTATACGATCCGATTGCGTATTTAGCGTCTTTGTTATATTTAAAAGCGTTCATTTTTTTAAATCTGAAATAAAAAATGTTTATTTATATAACTGATCAAGACGGGGCAATAACATTACAACGCCCCATTGAAAACAGTAACGGTTCTCTTAAGGTAGCGCTCCATGAAATTTATTACAAAGTCAAATGGATTAACATAAGCGAATCCTTAAATAACAATTGGATAAGTAAGGCTAACAGCGAAGGGGAAAGTGAACTAACTATACCTGACGGTTATTACGGTTTTTGTTCATTTAAAGAAATGTTAAGCGATTTTGGCATTACTTTAAAACTTAATGAGGGAAATTTGAAAGTAACGTTAATAATCAAAGAGCAAGGAGGAGCAAGTTACAGCTTCACAGGAGAACTAGCAAAAATGTTAGGGTTTAAAACTTACGACATGAATATATTCGACTTTTCAGTCACAGAAAGTAACAATATCTTTGAAGGAGAAAACTCACTTAATCTCGGAATACATTCTTTATTATACTTTCATTTAGATATCCTGAGTACGGATAACAACTTATTCAATAACCAGCCATCTACTGTATTAAGAGTTCTTCCAACGGCGAAAGCGGCATACTGCGATTACGAAATTATTACGTTTCCCACATTACAGTTTAAAGAATTAAGTTGTGGGGTTCATCATTCACTAAAGATAAGAATAACTGACAAAAATGGGAAAGAAGTTCGGTGTGATAGTTTAAATGTTTTGTTAGAAATAAAATAATTTGATGAAAAACTTTTCTGCAAGGCTTTACTAATTATCAATCGGAATGAACTGAGCTTAGCCATTATCAATTGAACCATGGCTGTATGCTTTTGAAGTTTGGCTTTTATTTTTTTGTTGAAAGCGGACGTTGTCATTGAAAGCAACCCGAGCGTCAACGACACACAACCCAACGGCAAAGCTACTACTGTTCCAACACCAGTCGCTAACAAACCAACAGAGCTTCCCGCAGTTAAAGCGCTTAGACTACCAAAACCTGTATTTAAGTATGTTGCTGTATTAAACAAACAAGAGTACCTTCGTTTAGCTCTGTTGTAATTAGTGAGGTCTTTTTCCAATTCTCTTTGTATTTCTGTAATTGAATTCAATCTGAACGTTTCGATAGACGTTTTGACAGGATCCTTTTCTTCATTAGGCTCAGTATTTTCTTTCGGCAGTATTGGATATTTTGTAACGGGCATCTTTTTATGCTAAATAAAAAAATGATATTTAATTTACACCGCTATCATTTTAAGAAGATCTTCAGACAAAATGCTTTCAGTGTAATAAAAACCAATGAGATCTAAATTAGTAAGGTTGATGAAAGTTAATTCTTTGAGATTTTTTGGATTAACGTTTAATATAACTTTATCACTGGACGACACCGCCTTAATTTCTTCGCCACTGTTTTGAATAACGATAACACACCTTAGTGATTCCACTTCCAAGTTTTGCCAAGAAATAAGAATCCCATTCATCAGGACGTCACTAACTCCTACAGGTGGTCCTGAATCATCTTTCCTAACTGAAAGTTCAAATATCATAGTAAATTCGTCTGCTAAAATAAAATTAGGAATGAACTCTAATTGCGTAGATGAATCTTTTGTCACTGTCTTTTTTCTATGAAGTAAATACTGTCTCTTTTTAAAAGGTTTGATTGCTATTTCTCTTCTGCTGTTGTTTTGAGGAATCAGACTGATATGCAATGGTCCTGAGTTAAACGATTTGCGAAAGTGTTTGTTATTGTCAAAGAACGTAAACGGGCTGATGAATTCAAACTTAATTTCCCAATCAATGGATGGAATTAAATGCCATTTGTTGTCCTTTTTCTTAACAACTTTATATTCAAACTGGCCTACATTATCAGCTACTACATTGCGCAGCTGTTCTAGTTTAGGATGTTTTTTATCACTTATTTCTGCTCGTTTATAATAACCGTCACTCGTATACTCAAATCCGTACAGTGCTCCTATCTCCCCGTTTAAATCAAAGTCTTCTGTGTCAGCTAAATCCTTCAGTTCTAAAGTTGTGCATCTAACAGGATCAATCATAACCGGTTGATCTGGTCCACGCGACATTATCGTTTTTCATCAAATTATTTTATTTCTAACAAAACATTTAAACTATCACACCGAACTTCTTTCCCATTTTTGTCAGTTATTCTTATCTTTAGTGAATGATGAACCCCACAACTTAATTCTTTAAACTGTAATGTGGGAAACGTAATAATTTCGTAATCGCAGTATGCCGCTTTCGCCGTTGGAAGAACTCTTAATACAGTAGATGGCTGGTTATTGAATAAGTTGTTATCCGTACCTGGGTCACACACCAAACATTGCTTGGAGCCTAGCTTTGGGACAAAGAATCGGGTATTAATAGACAAAATGTGTGGGACTTTTAGATTAAAAACTTGTGTTTTCTAGTTAATTTACCGGATAGGCATCCATTGAAACACACACAGAGGCCATAATCAGTTTCTGATGCATAAGAAAATAGGTCTGGGTTAAAAACAAATATATATATATTTTTGTTGTTATTTTTTTGTTATTGGAGTGTGGCTTGTATGCTTGGCATTTGGAGGCTTTGCACCGAGGAAGAGACATCTAGTCTCCAGATATTTTATTTTAATAAATACCACAGTTATTCCCACTTGTTTTGTCTTTTTTATGTTCGGATATATAGATATATAATTATCTGATTCGCACTTGAATTATAAAAGAAAACTAAACAAAATGGTATCCGGTGATTGACTGGGGTTTCCTCATCAAAACTAACAAAAACGTCAGTGTTTCCTATACTGAAAACAAAATGACTTCCTGGTCATAATGCAAAACGCTAATTCAAGAAATAATTCACTAGGCGTAATCTTCCATTCACGTTTCTGTGGTACATCGTAATGTCCTTGTGGCACATTAGTCCGTTTTTATTTTTTGCTACCTAATACCATTTTGAATCTAGGTAGGAATGTTTTTGTGTGAGTCTTTTTCTATGTAATTAAAAGTTGCAAAATCGAAAACAAAGTATGCGAGGGACTAGCCGCATTAACAAAGACTCAGCGTCAAAACTAACAAACAAACAAACAAAGAAACACATAAACACATAAACAAACGAACAAACGAACGACCAAATAAATGAATAAACACACACATCCTAAACAAGTAAACTTATGACTGGACGAAAACAACCCAGCTGCTGCCATCCGATACCCTGTGACTGCACGAACACAGTTTATATCCAGAAACTTTGGAGTGACCTGGACTGGTGTTAATGAGCACCGCTAATCAAGCAGCATGGACGATACTACTCAAACAAATGTAATGCACACAAGTGACTGCTGATCTTTAGAAGAAGGGAATACGGGAAATATAACAACCAATAATTGATGGCTACCAGCCTATACTAGCAAACATTAACATTGCATGGGACGTACATTTAGAGCCCACATTCAACACAGTCATGACTAGCTGCGGAAAAGTCATTCTTGAAGCAACCCGTGTGTTGCTACAGATGAAACTGCCCCAGTTATGGCGTGTGGCCAGCTCAGTTGCCTAAGCAGAGCGCCCTGGAGGAAATGTAGCGCAATTGCTGTACCACTTTGAAATTTTTGTTGGACGCTTTCCTTTGATAGGGGTAGGCATGCAGGAGTTTTATGCTAAGGTATCATTCTGTCGCTATTAGACTTACAGTACTATAATGCATGGTGAATCATGAAATAATTCTCATGAAAATTATTTTCATGAAACTCATTTGATTATTGCTTAAAAACCAAATACAAAACCAGCGTCATCTACTCATTTTGGAATGTGGTTATGTGGTCAATATTAGATTTGCCTTGACCGTAGTTGTTACCTTCTGTCATGCAGCTCAGGACAAAACATACCACAAAACAATAACATTTACCGATCATTCTTACATAAAGCTAAATACTTTGCATGGTCATTTCCTATTAACATACGACCGCTAACGCTCAACGTTTCCTCAACGCTCTAGACTAGGCAACTGAACACAAAATCCCTAGCAAAGGGAAGTAATAACCAGATTTTATGAGGCATTCAGTGACAGGGGAGAGCGATTATGGGCCCTGTTGACATAGGGGTCGCCCTAATAGCGGTCGTTCCCGGCAGCTATGGGTCCCACAGGACATCCCATCTGCCGCGCGGCCCCAGGAAGCTGTTAGGAAGAACATGGCACAGTGATTGCCTTCGACAGGGCTTTGCTAACAAGTAGTGATGCTTTACTTAGGATTGTGTTAAAATCTGCGTGACGTGTCAAAAAACAGGGAGTGTGTGGGTTTAGGAAGGTTTTGATTTGATTACGCAACGGGTTTTTGTTCCAGTCAGTTTCGGAAGAACATGAAACCAATAATGATTGTTCGAAGAAAGTAAACCATTTCAAATGCCTCAACTGTAGGCTACATAGTGACAGTTTAATTAAAACCCTTTCAACGCTAGCCATTCCTCAGCCAAAAGTTACCATTAAACTTACCTGGGTAGAGAAACGATTTTGTCTGGAATACTGGGGATTCCTCTGTGATATGCCTAAAATAGGGCCTATCCTTACCTCCCAAAATGAAAAACAAAAATTCAATGGATACTAGACCCTCATTTGATGCCTTTTAGTGACATGGGCGTTAAATCATTGTGGTGCCAAGAGGCGACAGTGGCGATGAAAGGGTTTAAAAAAATAAACGAATCCTAAACAAGAGACAAGAACGCCATTCAAATGGAACATATTCCAAATGTGTATTATAATAACTACCCATTTGTGTTGTAGCTTTACACTGTTGTTTTCACTGCGTTGCGTGTGCACTGATTACAATCACTTTCGTCTATCTAGACATCAGCTTGACATCACCACACATCAATGAGCCTCGCATTGTGCTGACAGATTGTGCACTGATTACAATCACTTTCGTCTATCTAGACATCAGCTTGACATCACCACACATCAATGAGCCTCGCATTGTGCTGACAGATTGTGCACTGATTACAATCACTTTCGTCTATCTAGACATCAGCTTGACATCACCACACATCAATGAGCCTCGCATTGTGCTGACAGATTGTGCACTGATTACAATCACTTCCGTCTATCTAGATATCAGCTTGACATCACCACACATTAATGAGCCTCGCATTGTGCTGACAGATTGTGCACTGATTACAATCACTTTCGTCTATCTAGACATCAGCTTGACATCACCACACATTAATGAGCCTCGCATTGTGCTGACAGATTGTGCACTGATTACAATCACTTTCGTCTATCTAGATATCAGCTTGACATCACCATACATCAATGAGCCTCGCATTGTGCTGACAGATTGTGCACTGATTACAATCACTTTCGTCTATCTAGATATCAGCTTGACATCACCATACATCAATGAGCCTCGCATTGTGCTGACAGATTGTGCACTGATTACAATCACTTTCGTCTATCTAGATATCAGCTTGACATCACCACACATTAATGAGCCTCGCATTGTGCTGACAGATTGTGCACTGATTACAATCACTTTCGTCTATCTAGATATCAGCTTGACATCACCATACATCAATGAGCCTCGCATTGTGCTGACAGATTGTGCACTGATGATACCTTTAATAACATTTCTGGGCCAATCAGATTGTTTGTAGCCTATGATCTCACATCTTGACCCGGGCCATTATGTCGGAGTTTGTGAACAGTTAGTGCATTACAATATCACACTTTGCGATGTATGCTTTAAAGAGCCGTTAGATCAGTATTTGTAGTTATCATTTAAGACCACCTCAAACGTATTTACTGACCACTGGCCAGTATTTGTTTGAGATGACCAATGGTGAACCCCGTTTCTGTATAACGAACTTCCTGTATTTCGTTTGCTATTGCAATTTCTTAAAACAAAGACAACAAAAACAGAAAAACACCCCACCCCAAAAAACAACACCAACACACACATAAAAACACAAAAACGCCTACAAAAAAGCAAAGACAATTAAAACCAACCAACCTAGATCGCAGAATGTTATCATAAAAGAGATCAAACTGTGACTCTGGGAATCGTCTTAGCTACTGTTTTCCCCTTCAAATAAAAAAAAAAAATCCTTGTCACTCTTGTGTCCCATGACCTCCCCCCCCCTCTCTCTCTCTCTTTCTCTCTCTCTCTATTTTTCTCTCTCTCTAATAAATAATTATAGTAAAAGGGTTACATTTTGACGTTCTGCACTGTCATTAATTCATCGTGCTTTTTATTAGTTTTATTGACTGAAAATGCTTTATGAGTTTAGGCTGTACTTTTCGTTTCCGAATGGAAGACTAGTCTTTTGCTTTGGCAGAATAGAGCTGCCTGACGGATGATCTTATTAGCATGGCAAATGTCATCACTGAATAATAAAATAAAATAAATGGTTTTGCAAGTAACGCCCTTTCAATTCAGTGGTGGCCGGATTCTAACTCTGATCGCGAATCCAATTGGAGACATTGTTGAAACACTAGGGAGTAGGGTAGAAAGTGCCTGTGGAATTTTGTTACGGTGTAACAGGGGAGATAAAGGGTGTGTGTGGAGAGGTGAGGGGGTGGGGAGGGGGTGGGTGCGTGGTGGAGAATGGAGTGATGTCTTAGACTGATGCAATTCAAATCAGGTCTCATGAATTGAACTTTTGTTATTTTTGTTTCAGGAAATTCCTCACTTCCCGTTTCTGGTATTCTATCTTGGTCTCAGTGTTTGTTTCTATCTGACTTTGTCTCTGTCTTTCTGTCTCTGTCTTTCTCTCTCTCTCTCTCTCTCTCTGTCTCTCTCTCTCTCTCTCTCTCTCTCTCTCTCTCTCTCTCTCTCTCTCTCTCTCTCTCTCTCTCTCTCTCTCTCTCTCTCTCTCTCTCTCTCTCTCTCTCTCTCTCTCTCTCTCTCTCTCTCTCTCTCTCTCTCTCTCTCTCTCTCTCTCTCTCTGTGTCCACCCCTCTGTTCATGTGTACAAGCATTGATTGAAATTAAACATCTGGAAATGTTAAATACATGTATTTGACTCTCTCTCTCTGTGTCTCTCTCTTACCCTCTCTCACACTCTCTCTTTCTCCCCCATCCAGTCTCTCTCTCTCTCTCTCTCTCTCTCTCTCTCTCTCTCTCTCTCTCTCTCTCTCTCTCTCCCACCATTCTCTCTCTCTCTCTCTCTCTCTCTCTCTCTCTCTCTCTCTCTCTCTCTCTCTCTCTCTCTCTCTCTCTCTCTCTCTCTCTCTCTCTCTCTCTCTCTCACGCACACACACACATACTACATTTGTTTTACAGTTTGATTTTCATACATGCACACACACATCACACAGACAAACACACACGTCCACACTCATGCACTATCACAAATATAGATGCAATATACAATGATGAAATATCGGTATTTTAGGTATCAGACAGTTTCGAGAATCGTGTTTGGGGATCTACACAATTACAGCGAACGAGGAGAGCAGGGTTCAACTGGATTCATTTAAACAGTAGTATTTCACCAGAATTATGCCTCGCACGTCTTCAAAGTTAGATAGTCGTACAATTTAAATGGCACGTATGAGTCAGCTCCGTAGTAGGTGACATGCTACGTGGACAGAATTTCAAACGGAAGAAGAATTTGACTGGTTTGTCCAATAGTATGTGGCGTCGGTTTGAACTTTTCCGTTGTAGTGCCACGTGCACGACAGTGTTCGGAAGGTCAACCAGATAGCGTTTCCCATTGTTATATCAAGAAGGAAAATGGGAGTTTGAGAGAGAGAGAGAGAGAGAGAGAGAGAGAGAGAGAGAGAGAGAGAGAGAGAGAGAGAGAGAGAGAGAGAGAGAGAGAGAGAGAGAGAGAGAAAGAGAAACAGAGATAGAGAGAGAGAGGGAGAGAGAGAGAGAGAAACACAGAGAGGGAGCGAAGGGGGGTAGAACACAATTGAACACAATTTTAATGTTTCAGGCCTCCGGCCTATAACACAGGAGGTGCGGTGCACACAAAAACGAAATGATAATAAATGTATAATAATTAATATACTAATAGGATCAATCATAAATGTTGCTTATT
>CM065698.1:51384082-51394082 GCA_017654935.2 Phymorhynchus buccinoides | reverse complement strand
AATGTGACATTGGCGGTGAAAGGGTTATAATACAAGTTCTATTTTTTTTGGGCAATACGTTCCACAATTAGAAAACGGACCAAGACAAGATAGTCCGCTTTGACTCTAAGACATCGAAAGGTAAAAAACAGAAGAAGACAATAAGAAACCCAAGAGATGCATTGAGGTACAGGGCAAGCAACTGTAACGAGTGCTCACTCTAATACAGAAGGCCTTATGTTTTTTGCTTGTTTTTTTTTATCCCAAGACTTGATTTTGTGTCTTTTGCAACGCATAAAGCGCTTAATTTTGTAACCCACTTTTTGTACTGGCATCATAGTTTATGTTAACATACCCACGTCGCTTCATATGTCATTTTCTATTTTGGGGTTGATTTCAATTTTGCTTCAGTCTGACAATTTGTATATATATTTGTTTATGTATATGTATGTATGTATTATGTAATAATGTATGTGCGTATGTGTGTATGCATGTATGTGTTATATATTTATCTTTTTTTTTTGGTTATGTATATTTAAATGAAAAACCGAATACACATGTGATGGTGCAGGGAAACACCTACATAAGTCGCTCAGAATGTTTTGGGCAAAAGACAAAAATAGTCAACACCCCCAAAATATCAATGTTCTATTTATGACATATTTATGTCTATTTTTACATATTCTACCTGTATCCACAACATGAAACACAATTTTTAATGATTTGATTGTTTATTTGATCGTTTTCTAAATCAAGTCAATAGAAACAAAGAGGCAAAGTTGTATCTTCTATGCCCGATTTCTGCAAATGATCTGTTTCGAATGCCAAACTTCAAATAATTATAACATACAAACTGGACAAGATGACTCAATTCGGGTTTCTTTGTATTAACAATGAATCCTTGCTCCACCATGAACAACTAAAATATTAATTTATGCCAAAATTCCATTATGTCTGGTCTTCCTATGCACTGTCACATATGTTTAATAAAAAAAAATAAACCAAAGAAAGAAAAAGAGGCAAAAGTAGAGCAACAAAATATTTAAAAGAAACCAACTGAACAAATCATGAAAAGAGAACGATTATACAGCAAAGTGCAACATATGAGACACAAAGATAACCATTCCGAAATAATAAGTAATACAGCACTATCGACAGAAAAGCAAAAAACAAACAAAGCGAAGGAAATATAGAAAAAGAAGAAAGAAGGAATGAAAACCAAAGACAAAAAGACGGAGGAAAGACTTGAACGACACAGAACAGACAGAGAATTCAAACTTATAATAATTTTCAAAAATGTCAAACACTTACCTAAGGTAACGGCCACAGACTTCAGTGTCGTCTGGCAGTACAGTACGATGCTGGAATAAGAAGAAGAATGAACAATAATGTAAGAAGAAGAAATACGTGTGAACCTACACTCGTAAGCGTGTGGCTACGGAGACCTAAGCACCCCCTAATGTCATCAACACTTGGATGCCCACTCTTTTCAACTATCGCAGCTACATTAGTATACACACACCTACATACATACCTAGAGCTCTGCGCGTGTGCGTGCGATAGAACAGAGTCTAGCCGAGTACGTTTTGTTGTATGTGTTTTTCCCACACACGTGCCGTGCGCGCGCCTGAGAGAGAGAGAGAGAGAGAGAGAGAGAGAGAGAGAGAGAGAGAGAGAGAGAGAGAGAGAGAGAGAGAGAGAGAGAGAGAGAGAGAGAGAGAGAGAGAGAGAGAGAGAGAGAGAGTTAGATAGATAGAGAGAGAGAGAGAGAGAGAGAGAGAGAGAGAGAGAGAGAGAGAGAGAGAGAGAGAGAGAGAGAGAGAGAGAGAGAGAGAGAGAGAGAGAGAGAGAGAGATGGATGATTTAATGTTAACAGCTACATAGCGATCATGAGATAGAGAGATAAGAGAGAGAGAGAGAGAGAGAGAGAGAGAGAGAGAGAGAGAGAGAGAGAGAGAAAGAGAGAGAGAGAGAAGAGAAGAGAGAGAGAGAGAGAGAGATTGATTTAATGTTAACATATACATACGAAACGAAACGAAACGAATTTTTATTTATACAGGGTAATGAGATAAGCATTGCTTTTTTTACATTCAGCCCTGTGGGCAAACAAGAAAACTAACAGACCAACAAATAAATAATGCAAAAACATTATAAAGTAACATATAAGCATCAAAGCAATCCTTCAAACCATCATCAAGAATAGCAATATATACAAAATAGCAATGTACGAGGGAGACGAGTTAAGGACAACAGACAGACAATATTATAAGGAAATTGAAAAGCATGTGTGTGTGTGTGTGAGAGAGAGAGAGAGAGAGAGAGAGAGAGAGAGAGAGAGAGAGGGGGGGGGGGGAGATGGGGGGGGGGGGAGATGGGGGGGGGGGGGGGGGGGCGGACAGATAGCTTGGCAGACAATAGGTAAACAGACGAGATGAACAGACGAATATACAGGCATGTGTCAGGTGTAATGATAAATTATTTAAAAATCATTTGTAATAATATAATCCTTGAATTGTTTCATGAAAGATGGATGACTTGATATTTGTTTTAAATACACGGGTAATGCATTCCATAGTGAACCTCCGGAATAGTGCAGACTGGATTTATATAAATCTAATCTTGGTCTATGAAGAACAATCTTGTGTGTCTCTTATTATTCAACTGAAATTTATTTGTTATTCTGGAAGGCGCCATTCCAATCATTATTCTGTGCATAAGCCTTCCTTTGTTAAATTTTAGTCTGTTTTTGAGTGGTAGAATATTCAGAACCTTAAAATCTTCCAAAGTTAAATAACTCGATTTTAAGATAACCAGTTTTAAGGCACGATTATAAACGCGGACAAGTGGTTTCAATGTCTTGTCACTGGCACAATCCCAAAGTGTTGAGGCATAGTCTATTGATGATTGGATGTGAGCACTAAAGAACTGTTTCTTAGCTTCGTAAGTGATAAGATGGTTTATTGTTGATAGCTGAAAGACTTTCTTTGATATATTTCTGCTTAATTGAGAGATGTGGTCATTCCAGGATAGGTTATTATCAATAGTTATACCTAAAACTTTGTGAGACTTTACTTGTTCTATTTTTTTTAAATTATTTACACAAATATTTAGTGTGGTATCTTGGATGTTTTGACGTTTCTGTCTCGTAGTTATTAAGATGTGTTTAGTTTTTTCTGCGTTCAGTTACATATGGTTACAGTCAGTCCACTTAACGAGTTTATTTACGCTTTCCTGCAAGTTTACATATACAGTGTTTATATTTTGATGTGACGAGTGAAGCGTGGTATCATCAGCAAAGAGATCACATGGGGACGAAACAGAGAGGGGTAAATCATTAACATATAAAGAAAAAAAGAATAGGGCCAAGAACTGAACCTTGTGGCACACCACTTGTTATACCACTGAATTTTGAAAATTTATTTTCTACACAAACGCATTGTTGACGGGAACTTAGAAACGAAGATATAAGTGTAACAGTGTCAGCTGAAAAATTATAAATTGATAATTTACGAAGGAGTAGAGAGTGGTCATCATGAGAGAGAGAGAGAGAGAGAGAGAGAGAGAGAGAGAGAGAGAGAGAGAGAGAGAGAGAGAGAGAGAGAGAGAGAGAGAGAGAGAGAGAGAGAGAGAGAGAGAGAGAGAGAGAGAGAGAGAGATTCGTATTTTTAATCAAACAAGGCCACAGCCCCTCATGATGGGGTGATACAAATAAACATAATCAGACATGCACAAATAATGCATACAGAAATAGAACAAAATAAACAGATCATTATAGTATGATATTATATATGGGAATTGTTAACATTCTAACCGCATACAGTAGTCCTGATTTTAAAGGCTTTATACAAATAAATTGCAAACTGTTTAACTACTGTTTGTTTAGTAGATGACATTAACATTGATAATCTAAACACAGAGGGTTGGTTGTAATATTTTCGGGGTATTAATTGGTACCTGAGATCACTTAAAACAGGACAACAAAAAACAAAATGAGTTTCGCTTTCTGTGACAGATTTACATAATGGACAAATAAGATCTCTTTCCGTATGACGCCTATAGCGATTATAATGTACTAGAAGGTCAGAAACACCAAATCGGAATCTTGTCATAATAAATTTTAAATGTTTGTCCATACCCAAAGACAAATACGTTGGAACACAGTGATTTAAATTAATTTGCCTAAACATGTCAAATCTATTACTAACTTCAATTCGACTTGACCACTCCTGCCACTGACAATCAATCATCCTAACACGTAACACATGCATAAAACTATGAATGTCTTCCACCCCTTGATTCAGCCAAACATAACCAAAGCCTAGTTCATAAAGCTTATATAATACCTTAGATACCCAATTAGATTTGCCGCTCATATCTAATATATATAACATATTGTATGCCTTCTTTGGTAATCTTGTATCGTCCATTCTAAGAATCTTAAACCAGTAAGAAATACATTTACAAGCAGAGTTAACAGTAATAGGGTAACGGTTGGTTTCACCATAAAGTAGATCGTTTGGAGTTTTCATGGTTACACCCAAAAACGTTTTCAAAGCAAATAGATGAACCTTTTCACAATGAATTGCAGAGTTATAAAGACCCCATATTTCAGCTCCATACAGAGCAACAGGTTGAACTTGCGAGTCAAACAATTTCATAAATAACCCAAGAGATTTATTTGCCAACTTTGATAATTTCTGCATAATACATAACAATGCTCTTTTAGCTTTACTTGTTAAATCTTTACATGTAACAGTAAAACTAAGCTTTGTTGAAAAGTATATTCCTAAATATTTATACACGTTGACAACTGGCATAACTACTCTCCCGTAAGTCCATTTTTCCGTAGCCCCTAGATACCCCCCTTTTCTGAATACTATGATATTGCTTTTAGACATATTTACTTTTAACTGAAGTGATGCAGCTGCTTGATATAAGCTATTCAATTGAACTTGTAATCCTACAACAGTCTCAGACATCAAAGCAACATCATCAGCCAAAAGAAGAATACATATTTCCAAAATATCACCAATAAACTGTGCACCATGTCGTCCCTTACTAACAACCTCAGATGTTAAGTCATTAATGAATAATGAAAAAAGAATCGGGCTACAAACATCACCCTGTTTTACCCCAGCAGTACACTGAATATAATCTGTTAATTTACCCCCACATCTAACCCTAGCATTCACACATTCATACATGCTCATTACGCATTTTAGAAGTTTTCCACGGATACCAGACTTTACTAATATAGGCCACAGAATAGTTCTATTAATGGAATCAAATGCCTTCTCAAAATCGATAAAGGCGACGTACAGTTTGCGATTAAGAGAAAATTGCTTCTGTACAAAAGCCATTATAGTAAAAATAGGATCTATTTTTGAATAGTTACGCTTAAATCCAGCCTGAAATTCCCCAGTAATATTATTCATTTCAACCCATTCCTGAAGTCTATGATTTATAATTGTACTGTATATTTTACTGCTTACGTTACAAAGTGAAATTCCCCTATAATTATTTGGATCATTTACATCACCTTTCTTATAAAGAGGAAGAACAATGGATTCAGTCCAATTATCTGGAAAAATTCCCTTATCAAACAAAGAATTAAAGAAAATCTCAAAAAAACTTAAAATAAATTCTAATTTAGATACATGCTTTAACAATTCCGCAATTAAGCTGTCTGGTCCAGCAGCTTTTTGATTTTTTCATTTTCTTAAGGCAAACAGTATTTCATCTTTAGAAATTGGACGGTTAAAGTAAATGTAATCCTCTCCTTCTTCATTATTCCATTGCTCTACATCACTATTATTGAAATCTTTAGTTAGCAGCGCTTTAAAATGATCAAACCAACTGTCTAATGAGATAGTATTTGTTGGCTGTTTTCTTTTCCCCGACATCTTATGTACTGTAGTCCAAAATTCCTTTTGATTCCCACTAGACAATTCAAGCTCTTTTAACAAATCATCATTAAATTGCTTTCTTTTTCTTTCTAATAAGTACTTGTATTGCCGTCTTGCCTTACAAAAATCATCACGATCCTTGTCATCTAATGTTACACACGACACATTATAAAGCTCACGAACATTCTTTTTTAATTCACGACATTCATCGTCATACCAATCTTGTTCCTTATAGTCATTACCACAAATTACTTTTTTTCTCATGCATTCTGACGCATTTTTTATACAGGAAGTAAAAACATCAAATGCCCCATTAATATTAGTTTCTATTAAACTAAGTGCATAAGCTATTATTTCTTCAAACTCTTGCGAGGAAACATTATTGTCAAATTCAGTTGCATAGTTGTCATTCCACACATACTTCTCAATCACCAATTTTCTATTATTTCGATCCAGTGTATTATTCTGTACATTGTTTGCATTATCTCTCAAACAATTAACAATAAATTTCAAAGGCATATGGTCAGAATGAAATTGATCACATACGTGTAGGTTGCATGAATCACTAAGCAAAGCATACAAATCACAAGACATCAAAAAATAATCATTCACACTACACCCACTCTCTGTGATATACGTAAAACGTCCCTGACTGTCACCAGAGCACACACCATTTAACACACACATGTCAAACACAGTACATATATCCAATAACATTTTACCATAGCCATTTAACACTTTATCTTGAGATAATCTACCGTGACTAGCAGAATGACTTTGATGTTGAGAATCTGTACTGTGACAATAATGATAAAAATCAGAGATACGACTATTTAAATCACCACACATCAAAACATGTACATCTCCATACTCTAGTAGACACTCTGATAAATAATCTTCCAATAATGACAATCCATTTTGACAATCAAAATGCGTGTAATAAGGAGAACCCTCTGGGTGTATATAACAACAAACATACAACACAGTTTCTTATCAATAATGAAAGAGCAGAAATTGTTAGATTTAGTAGGTACCTGCTTTACATATGACACATATTCATTTTTAATTAAGCATAACATTCCTCCTGACCGCCTTCCTTTCGTTGTAAACTTGACTGCAGGAACACAAAAAATATTATATTCATTAAAAATAGAATGGGAGAAGTCCTCCACAAACGTTTCAACAAGACAAATGAAATCAAACAGACGAACAAACGAAACAAAATCATTATCATATAACTTTGCTTTCCTCCAATACTTGCACTGGTTGACATAACCTGTTTGGCGAGGTATGGACACCACACAAACTCTCCCTCCCCCCTAACCTTCCACCGTCACTGCTATCATCACGAACAGCATCACTAAATTCACGTGCAAAATCACACGAGAGAGAGAGAGAGAGAGAGAGAGAGAGAGAGAGAGAGAGAGAGAGAGAGAGAGAGAGAGAGAGAGAGAGAGAGAGAGAGAGAGAGAGAGAGAGAGAGAGAGAGAGAGAGAGAGAGAGAGAGAGAGAGAGAGAGAGAGAGAGAGAGAAACTCAAAGAGACGGAGTCGCAAAGAAAGACAGTGACATGGAACAGACAGAGTGAAACAGAAAACGCCTTTGTTTGTATGAACACTTCTTTAAAGACCCCCCACGTCGCGTGTTCCCTCTTATGCTAGGGACATTTCTTAAGATTTCTTGCCAGCCATAAGAGGGAAACACGTGGAAACCGTGATTTTGACACGTGACGTGGTGGGTCTTTAACCCTTTCACCGCCAATGTCACATTTGTGCACCACAATGATTCAACACCCATGTCATTAACCCTTTCACCGCCAATGTCACATTTGTGCACCACAATGATTCAACACCCATGTCATTAAAACTCTTCAAATCAGGGTCTGTTATTCAATGATATTGTCTTCCTCAATTTGGGCAGTAAGGATTGACCCCATTCTAAATGTGTCACAGAGAAATCCCACAATATTGCAGACGAAGTCTTGTCTGTAGCCAAGTAAGTTTAATGGACATTTTTGGCTCAAAGATGGCTGGCGGTGAAAGGGTTAAGCCGAGGAGGAAACCCCAATTCCCTAATGGGCTAAGCTCCAAGAAACAGACCGAGAAGATCAATATGGGAATATAACTATCATAAGCACACATCATTTCAAATCCTAAAAGAATAACACGAAATCTCAAAGCCATACGTTTGAAACTGAAGTACATGCATTAAACGTTTATATCAGAGATCGGGGAGACACTCACACAAACACACACATTTACACACACGCATATGCAAAATCAGGAACATAATTACAAACACACGCGCGCGTTAAGTGCAATCAGGCGCACAATGATAGACACAAAAAGCAAACAAACACATACATACACACACACACACACACACACACACACACGGATCATTGGGGTATTATCTGGTAGACAAAGGCTGGCAGTCCCCACAGAATTCCCCCTGACAGCTGTGTCCTGCAAAACAACCAGCCCCTGAGAGAGAGAGAGAGAGAGAGAGAGAGAGAGAGAGAGAGAGAGAGAGAGAGAGAGAGAGAGAGAGAGAGAGAGAGAGAGAGAGAGAGAGAGAGAGAGAGAGAGAGAGAGAGAGAGAGAGAGAGAGAGAGAGAGAGAGAGAGAGAGAGAGAGAGAGAGAGAGAGAGAGAGAGAGAGAGAGAGAGAGAGAGAGAGACACACACACACACACAGAGAGACAGAGAGATAGAGAGAGAGAGACACACAGAGAGAGAGAGACTTGAATGTGCTTTGTTTCTCTCTGCCTCTCTCTGTCTCTGTCCTCCCTTTCCGTATCTCGCATTCCAATCTCTCTCCTCTCTCTCTCTCTGTCAGTCAATTTATATTAGTTCATATGATTACTGTGCTGTGTGCGAGGTTGGTGGTGGGTGGGGAGAGGGTGGATGGTTGTTGTTTTTTCTGCTGCTTTTGTTCATTAATTGAAGTTTTAATTATGTTTTTCTTCTTTTGTTTCGAGGGCAAGATGTAAACAAGCCCATTGTGTGTTTATTCTTTTCCCTCAATAAACAAATGTTTCAAATGTTTCTGTCTCTCTCTCTCTCACTCTCTCTCTCTCTAATAACGCACAGGCACACACACGCATGCGGACTCACACTGTCATATATTTCAAAATGTACAAATCTATATGTTTCAAAATAAAACATGATGCATTGTTAATTGAGATTGATGCTGTCGTTAGGATCATCACTGTACCAAGCTTTTTTTTACATCAAAATATTTGAGGGGAAGAAACCTTAGCGGGATTATATCATCGTGAAAAGAAACAACGAAAGGACATCTACTGGAATTGATTCTTTTTGGAGCATTGCATAAGACATTGTCGACAGTTTCTGTAAAAAAAAAAAAAAAGGCGTATGCGTACATTTTTGTATTCCTACATTATGAAACACGTTTTTAAACATGACTGTGGAAAAGTCAAACAACGTGCTTCTTTCTGTCTGTTCCCTTCTTTATTGTCCTGTTGCTTAATTATGAGTAAACAATCCTTGCTCCTTAGCCCTTTCACTGCCATCCATTTTTCAGGAAAAGAAATCTGCAATATTGGGAATTCCTCTGTGACATGTATAACATTAGGCCTATCCTTACCTCCCAAAATGAAGAAGATAGGGTCTTCGGATAACAGGCCCTGATTTGATGCCTTTTAGTGACATGGGTGTTAGACCATTGTGGTGTATAAATGCGACATTGGCAGTGAAAGGGTTAATCACAGGCTACTTAGATGCCTCGGACCCCCCCCCCCCCCTCACACACACACACACACATACACCGTGTTTTTATGTAGCGTACACCAATTAGCCTGGTGTAGCTGTAGCTAAGGCAGATGGTCCAATCAACGCCAATGGCATATGATGCATTGATGTCGGTATTGTTGACGCCTACCATGGCACAATCTTTTATGATGACGTCAAAGACCGAGGGTAAAATATTAGTCTGTTGTTGCGAAAGCATTTTGGTTGACGTAGACCCGTCTATGTGTGCGATGTTCTCGACGATCAGTATCTTCACTGACAAACTAGGCTCTCTGTCTCTCTGTGTGTCCCTCTCTCTTCCCCCCCCCCCCCCCCCCCCCCCCCTCTTTGTCTTTCGCACTCTC
>CM065698.1:51366582-51369082 GCA_017654935.2 Phymorhynchus buccinoides | reverse complement strand
CCTTGGAATCCATGGACAAACGAATCTGATGACTTGTTCACCCGCTGCCGGTCGATTTGGGCCATGGGTTACGCATAATAGTCCTTGATTTTATGTGTGCTCTTTAAACTGATACACACACGTTGAAGCTAACGGGTGGGCGAGTCGGGCCAAGGTGGAACAAGACACCCCCCGATATCGAGTCTGCGCTGTTGAGATGTTTGTCACGTATTACTAAGCGATTAACTGTAATCATGGCAATTTGTAGTGTGTCTCTCTGTCCAGATGTTTGTCACGTATTACTAAGCGATTAACTGTAATCATGGCAATTTGTAATGTGTCTCTCTGTCTAGATGTTTGTCACGTATTACTAAGCGATTAACTGTAATCATGGCAATTTGCAATGTGTCTCTCTGTCCAGATGTTTGTCACGTATTACTAAGCGATTAACTGTAATCATGGCAATTTGTAGTGTGTCTCTCTGTCCAGATGTTTGTCACGTATTATTAAGCGATTAACTGTAATCATGGCAATTTGTAATGTGTCTCTCTGTCCAGATGTTTGTCACGTATTACTAAGCGATTAACTGTAATCATGGCAATTTGTAATGTGTCTCTCTGTCCAGATGTTTGTCACGTATTACTAAGCGATTAACTGTAATCATGGCAATTTGCAATGTGTCTCTCTGTCCAGATGTTTGTCACGTATTACTAAGCGATTAACTGTAATCATGGCAATTTGTAATGTGTCTCTCTGTCCAGATGTTTGTCACGTATTACTAAGCGATTAACTGTAATCATGGCAATTTGTAATGTGTCTCTCTGTCCAGATGTTTGTCACGTATTATTAAGCGATTAACTGTAATCATGGCAATTTGTAATGTGTCTCTCTGTCCAGATGTTTGTCACGTATTACTAAGCGATTAACTGTAATCATGGCAATTTGTGTGTCTCTCTGTCCAGATGTTTGTCACGTATTATTAAGCGATTAACTGTAATCATGGCAATTTGTAATGTGTCTCTCTGTCCAGATGTTTGTCACGTATTACTAAGCGATTAACTGTAATCATGGCAATTTGTAATGTGTCTCTCTGTCCAGATGTTTGTCACGTATTATTAAGCGATTAACTGTAATCATGGCAATTTGTAGTGTGTCTCTCTGTCCAGATGTGTGTCACGTATTATTAAGCGATTAACTGTAATCATGGCAATTTGTAATGTGTCTCTCTGTCCAGATGTTTGTCACGTATTATTAAGCGATTAACTGTAATCATGGCAATTTGTAATGTGTCTCTCTGTCCAGATGTGTGTCACGTATTATTAAGCGATTAACTGTAATCATATCAATTTGTAGTGTGTCTCTCTGTCCAGATGTGTGTCACGTATTATTAGATAAATAACTGTAATCATGGCAATTTCTAATGTGTCTCTCTGTCCAGATGTGTGTCACGTATTATTAAGCGATTAACTGTAATCATACTTTGTAAGATGTGTGTCACGTATTATTAGATATATAACTGTAATCATGGCAATTTCTAATGTGTCTCTCTGTCCAGATGTGTGTCACGTATTATTAAGCGATTAACTGTAATCATATCAATTTGTAGTGTGTCTCTCTGTCCAGATGTGTGTCACGTATTATTAGATAAATAACTGTAGTCATGGCAATTTCTAATGTGTCTCTCTGTCCAGATGTGTGTCACGTATTATTAGATAAATAACTGTAATCATGGCAATTTCTAATGTGTCTCTCTGTCCAGATGTGTGTCACGTATTATTAAGCGATTAACTGTAATCATATCAATTTGTAGTGTGTCTCTCTGTCCAGATGTGTGTCACGTATTATTAGATAAATAACTGTAGTCATGGCAATTTCTAATGTGTCTCTCTGTCCAGATGTGTGTCACGTATTATTAGATAAATAACTGTAATCATGGCAATTTCTAATGTGTCTCTCTGTCCAGATGTGTGTCACGTATTATTAAGCGATTAACTGTAATCATATCAATTTGTAGTGTGTCTCTCTGTCCAGATGTGTGTCACGTATTATTAGATAAATAACTGTAGTCATGGCAATTTCTAATGTGTCTCTCTGTCCAGATGTGTGTCACGTATTATTAGATAATTAACTGTAATCATATCAATTTGTAGTGTGTCTCTCTGTCCAGATGTGTGTCACGTATTATTAGATAAATAACTGTAGTCATGGCAATTTCTAATGTGTCTCTCTGTCCAGATGTGTGTGACGTATTATTAGATAACTAACTGTAATCATAGCGATTTCTAATGTGTCTCTCTGTCCAGATGTGTGTCACGTATTATTAGATAAATAACTGTAGTCATGGCAATTTCTAATGTGTCTCTCTGTCCAGATGTGTGTGACGTATTATTAGATAACTAACTGTAATCATAGCGATTTCTAATGTGTCTCTCTGTCCAGATGTGTGTCACGTATTATTAGATAAATAACTGTAATCATGGCAATTTCTAATGTGTCTCTCTGTCCAGATGTGTGTGACGTA
>CM065698.1:51356582-51359082 GCA_017654935.2 Phymorhynchus buccinoides | reverse complement strand
GAGAGAGAGAGAGAGAGAGAGAGAGAGGGGAGAGAGAGAGAGAGAGAGAGAGAGAGAGAAAGAGAGAGAGAGAGAGAGAGAGAGAGAGAGAGAGAGAGAGAGAGAGAGAGAGAGAGAGAGAGAGAGAGAGAGAGAGAGAGAGAGAGAGACAGAGAGAGAGAGAGAGAGAGAGAGAGAGAGAGAGAGAGAGAGAGAGAGAGAGAGAGCGAGAGAGAGAGAGAGAGAGAGAGAGAGAGAGAGAGAGAGAGAGAGAAAGAGAGAGAGAGAGAGGCAGAGAGAGAGAGAGAGAGACAGAAGAGAGAGATACAGAGAGAGAGAAGAGAGAGAGAGAGAGAGAGAGAGAGAGAGAGAGAGAGAGAGAGAGAGAGAGAGAGAGAGAGAGAGAGAGAGAGAGAGAGAGAGAGAGAGAGAGAGAGAGAGAGAGAGAGAGAGAGAGATGCCATTGACATTGACAAAACATGTACTTTATACGTGGTCTTTTCTGTAAGTTCTAATGAAAGTATTTGGTATTTGATATTTCATAGTCACAGAGGCGCCTCTGTGAAATTCGGATTAGGTATTAGGTATTAGGTACTTTATAGTCACAGAGGCATCTCTGTGAAATTCGGGTTGCTCCCACCCGGAGAGCGCGTCGCAGCCAGAGGCGCGCCACCCACTATTTTTTTGTGTGTGCATGGGATTTGTTGTGACTGATGCGGAAGAAAAGGGGGCGGGGGTAAATTTTGACCAAATGACAACTTTTTCGTTGCCACTGGGTTTAACGTGTGCTAAGTGCATGGGCACACGGGACCTCGGTTTATCGTCTCATCCGAAATACTCCACATTCAGACCATAAGGCCTAGTGCAAAGTGAGAGAAAAAATCCCCTGTACCCAGGTTCGAACTCGGGTCTACTTGACACGAAGCGAACGCGTTACCACTGTGCCACTCTACACCACATTGCTTCAACCTGGAGAGCGCGTCGCAGCCAGATGCGCGCCACCCATTTTTGCTTGCATGCATTTGTGTGACTGATGAGGAAGGAAAGGTTGTGGTTGGAGGAATCTTGATCAAATGACAATTGTTCGTTGCCACTGGATTTAATGTGTGCTAACACGTTCAGCTGGCTTTGCTCTTCTTCTTCTTCTGCGTTCCCAGGCCATATGGCCATAATGGGTAAGGTACGTATGTGTTCGGCTTTCAGTTTTCACTGGTCTCCCCGCTGCGTACAGCCGACCTATTCCGCTGTTGGGGGAGCTCAAAGCAGAAACATTATTTGGAAGATTTTTATATTTTAAAAAAAGGCAGGAGAATGGGCCAATAAGTCAGAAAGATAATTATATGATAGAAAGCAAAGTGGAAAGGGGGGTTTAAAGAGAGTGGTAGATCGACGGATGTTACAATCACATAGCTTCAAGTGGGGAACTATTTTAACAAAAGACCCCCCGGTATCCCCGCGGGGAGAGATTCTTGGAGGGAGCGGGGTCGTCCAGCTCCCCGTAAGGAGGCACGAGGCATCCATCATCTGCCCCGGCTTTTGCTCTGAAACGAGCTGTTTCTAGAGCGTAAACGCTTTGGTTTTTGTATTGAAAACATGTTCGGTTAAGATAAATAAATACTAACATGGCCACACACATTGCTCTATTGATTATGTAGTCTATGTATTGCCCTTGCTTTAACATTAAAATTTAATGCATTCGATAAACCAGCATTTGGGTGGACATCCATTGTCAAAACATTAATGAAAGAGCGTCAGGTTTGTTAAGGGAATATTATATTAAGAAGACTTGTCGGCGTGTTTCTATTTACAGTGCTTCTAATCGCTTACCTTCCCTACTTGTGCAATGCAACAGACGACCGACTGACGCTGAATTAGAACATATAACCCCAAGACTTGTACAAACGTGTTAGAATCTATTTACAGAACGGAAAATGCTTCTAATCGCTTACCTTCCCTACTTGTGCAATGCAACAGACGACCGACTGACGCTGAATTCTGTCTGTTTGTCTATAAAGAAGACTTGTCGGCGTGTTTCTATTTACAGTGCTTCTAATCGCTTACCTTCCCTACTTGTGCAATGCAACAGACGACCGACTGACGCTGAATTAGAACATATAAAGAAGACTTGTCGGCGTGTTTCTATTTACAGTGCTTCTAATCGCTTACCTTCCCTACTTGTGCAATGCAACAGACGACCGACTGACGCTGAATTGGAACATATAAAGAAGACTTGTCGGCGTGTTTCTATTTACAAGTGCTTCTAATCGCTTACCTTCCCTACTTGTGCAATGCAACAGACGACCGACTGACGCTGAATTGGAACATC
Organism: Phymorhynchus buccinoides; assembly: GCA_017654935.2. NCBI lineage: Eukaryota > Metazoa > Mollusca > Gastropoda > Neogastropoda > Raphitomidae > Phymorhynchus > Phymorhynchus buccinoides. The sequence continues at coordinate 51,356,777 of CM065698.1, read as the reverse complement.
CCATTACCCCAAAGTGCTTTAGAAGATACAAACAACAGGACATAACGTTACCCAATGAACCTTAGTGTGCTTTAACAGTATCATACAAGGAAATGTAACGTTAAATGAACCTTAGCGTGCTTTAGGGAGTATCATACAAGGAGGATGTAACGTTACCCAATGAACCTTAGCGACTTTAGGGACAGTATCATACAA
>CM065698.1:51329082-51351582 GCA_017654935.2 Phymorhynchus buccinoides | reverse complement strand
TTATACATACCTATAAAAAAAAAAATGCTGTTTACAAAAGATTTAAAAAACAAAAAACAAAAAAAACAACAACAACAAAAAAACCATTGTGAGACAAATAATTGATGACAAGTAGGAGGTGAAAGCAACATCAATCCAAACACATTTAACAAGCAGTTTAAAGGCAAACAAATAAACAAAGCATAAAACGGAGATGTAAACAATCAATTGACATATACCATGCATATCACATGTAGGTGTACACAAGGCAATACAGTTATACAGTGTGCGTTCAAAATGACACAGGATTTAAGCAGGGCTGTTAATTATGTTTGCCCGCACCATCTTTTTGTATCGTGAGATGGAAGGGCATAACTGAATGGCAGAGGGAAGGGAATTCCAAATTGAGGAACCTGAGAAGGCAAAACTTGATTTGTATTTGTCAATTCTAGTGTTTGGCAAAATGTAGTTGCTGGAACCATAACGATGTGATGCCGGGGTAACTAATAATTTTAGGTATTGTGGGACCAAGTCATTATGCACTTTGTACATGATGATTGCTTTGTTGTACTTTAATTGTGAATCTAACGGAAGGATGTTTAATTTTGCTTGTTTTTCTGATGTGGTGAGGTTTGCGTCAGGAAGAATAATTTTAGCTGCTCGTTTGTAGATAGAATTGAGTTTTAATAGGTGACATTTGGCGGTAGAATCCCAAACTACAGATGCATAGTTGACGTGAGAGAGACAGTGGGCATGAAAGAATAATTTGCGTTCCTCTGTATCTAAGAAAGGTCTAAGTTTTTTTAGTAGGAATAGGCTACGTGCAAGCTTGTGTGCTACCTTCTCAATATGGGTCTGCCACTTCAGTTCTTCATCTATGATCACACCCAGGACGCGGTGCTCTTTTACTTGGTTAATGATGTTATCCTTTAAATAAACTTTGAGATTTAGAGGTTCGTTCTGATGTTTTTGTCTTGAAGTAATTACCATGCTTTTGGTTTTTGTAGGGTGGATGACCATCAGGTTTTGGTCACACCAGGCAGAAACATCATTTAAAGCTGTTTGTAATGAGGTTTGAATGGAGGATAAACGAGCTGCACTAGAGTGGAGGGAGGAGTCGTCAGCAAACAGATCGCATGAGACACTTTCATCTGATATTGAAAGGGGTAGGTCATTAATAAATAAGCAGAACAGGAGGGGTCCTAAAACAGATCCTTGCGGCACACCAGTCTTAATTATCTTATTATCTGAAACTGCACCATTACTTAGGACAAACTGTGTTCTGTTAGTAAGATAGGATGTAAAAAAAGAAACTGTATTTTCGTCCTGCAGGTATAGTGCTAGCTTTTGTAATAATATTTTATGATTCACAAGATCAAATGCCTTTTTAAAGTCAAGAAATACAGCACCTGTCATTTTGTTTTGGTTAATTGCTGAAAGCCATGTATCACAGAGACGAACTACGGCAGTTTGACAAGAATGGTGATGCCGAAAGCCAGATTGTAAAGGATGGAAAAGATTGTTGTCCTCAAGATACTGCATTAGATGTTTATGAACATGTTTTTCAAGAGGTTTAGATAGAACTGTAAGAATAGAAATGGGTCTAAAGTTGTTTAGGTCAGAAACATCTTTGGATTTAGGCAGTGGTATAACTTTTGCTGATTTTAAACCAGGTGGTACTATGTTTTGTTCCAGGCATGTGTTATATATGAAGGTAAGAGGTTCTACTACGTAGGGAAGTGCAAGTTTTAAGAGAGAGCTACTGATTTTGTCTGGTCCCATAGATTTATTTTTTTTCAATTTTGCGATAAGGGAACCAACTTCGTGAACAGCAAGTGAAGGTATTTTAAATGCATTACCAGGTTTTATGTTACTGTTACAAAAGGTTTGAAGAGAGGACGAAGGACAGTATTCGTTTTCGGGGTGTGTTGGGTCAGGTACCCCTATAGAATCTGCTATGTGTATAAAGTGATTATTGAATGAGTCTGGCGACCAAGTGAAGCTATTTAGTGAATTGTGCTTGGACTTATTTGTGATGTTGTTGATGGCTCGCCATAATGTAGATGTTTCACGATTTGTTGATATCATTTTATTGAAGTGCTGTTTTCTAGAGTCCCGAATGAGATCATTGACTTTATTTCTTAGCTTTTTATATTCTAATTCTTTGTTTTCAAGTTCCAGTTGCTTTTGTGCTTTAATGTCAGTTGGTAGCGAATCAGTCTTTTCTTTCTTCAGTAATATATACTCATGTTTAGAACGCCCCCGTTGTTTCATAGTTTCAGCTATTTCTGGAGTGAGCCATCCGGGAGAAGGGGGGAGAGAGAGAGAGAGAGAGAGAGGGAGAGAGAGAGAGAGAGGGAGAGAGAGAGAGAGAGAAGAGAGAGAGAGAGAGAGAGAGAGAGAGAGAGAGAGAGAGAGAGAGAGAGAGAGAGAGACTAGAGAGAGAGAGAGAGAGAGAGAGATAGAGTAGAGAGAGAGAGGGGAGGGAAGGGAGAGAGAGAGAGAGAGAGAGAGAGAGAGAGGAGAGAGAGAGAGAGAGAGAGAGAGAAGAGATGAGAGAGAGAGAGAGAGAGAGAGAGAGAGAGAGAGAGGAGAGAGAGAGAGAGAGAGAGAGAGAGAGAGAGAGGGAGAGAGAGAGAGAGAGAGAGAGAGAGAGAGAGAGAGAGAGAGAGGGGAGAGAGGAGAGAGAGAGAGAGAGAGAGAGAGGGAGAGAGAGAGAGAGAGAGAGGGAGAGAGAGAGAGAGAGAGAGAGAGAGAGAGAGAGAGGAGAGAGAGAGAGGGGAGAGAGAGAGAGAGAGAGAGAGAGAGAGAGAGAGAGAGAGAGAGGGAGAGAGAGAGAGAGCAGAGAAAAACAAACAGGAAGACAGAGGGAAACGCCTAGAGAGAAGGAGAGAGAAAGGGGGAAAAAAGAGATAAAACGAGAAAGAGATGGGGGTGTTATAAAGTAAAGTTGAAATTTAATAAATATGTGTATGTTAACAACGATTCGACAAGCTGTATGTTAACAACGATTCGACAAGCTGTATGTTAACAACGATTCGACAAGCTGTATGTTAACAACGATTCGACAAGCTGTATGTTAACAACGATTCGACAAGCTGTATGTTAACAACGATTCGACAAGCTGTATGTTAACAACGATTCGACAAGCTGTATGTTAACAACGATTCGACAAGCTGTATGTTAACAACGATTCGACAAGCTGTATGTTAACAACGATTCGACAAGCTGTATGTTAACAACGATTCGACAAGCTGTATGTTAACAACGATTCGACAAGCTGTATGTTAACAACGATTCGATAAGCTGTATGTTAACAACGATTCGACAAGCTGTATGTTAACAACGATTCGACAAGCTGTATGTTAACAACGATTCGACAAACTGTATGTTAACAACGATTCGACAAGCTGAAATGAAGGGTGGAAAAAAATCATTCGCTCTGACTACTTTCATTAAATGCTTAATATTCATCAACATGATTGCAAGAACACAAACACACAAACACACAAACACGAAGACATATGTTATTAGATATAGGAGATTTCATAGCGTTATGTATACAGCAACATGTATAAACAAAAAGTATAAAACATATTAAAGAAAAAGCACACAAAGAGAAATAAGACGAAACATGTCGAAAATAAAATATAAACTTTACATTGCAAGACAATCTAATTTATCGAAAGCTCTTAGCACCGCGTCAAAAAAGAATAGCCCCACTATTGATACGCTGTCACAAAAGTTGGGAGACTTTTCGTAATTTGTTTTATGACACAGGAACAAATAAAAACAAAGCTCAGAAACAAGAAAAGAAAGAAAAGGAGAAGTTAACCCAAAGTTTGTGTCCACTCACACTGACATTTGGTTCACGGAATACACCCACATTTCTGTATAGCCGTCCACGTCTTATCCTAACACAAACTTTGACAAACATACAAAATGTTAAAGTAAATATGAAAGACACTAAAGCTTCGTCTGTTAAATTATGTTTGCCCGAGTGCGTTCACATAATCGAGCGCGCGCCTACATATGCGCACGAGTCACGCGCATGCAAGCACACATATACACACACCCATATATAGCACATAAAGAAACACACAAGCGCGCACACGCACGCATACACAGACACACACACACACAATGAAACGTACTTTTTTAAATATCAAACGTATTGTTTCATTAATTCTGTGTTGTGTGTCTATTTGTTCCCTTTGTGTTTTGATTGATGTTTGCATGCTTGGCTTTGTCAACTTACTCTGTAGCCCCCAATAAAGGTCATTTTGACTTGACTTGAAACATTATTGTAATCCTTTTGCGCCTATGGGGGTGTGGAGGATTGTTTGAACAATAATAAACCGCCATAATATAACACACACACACACACACACACACACACACACACACACACACCCACACAGAGAGAGAGAGAGAGAGAGAGAGAGAGAGAGAGAGAGAGAGAGAGAGAGAGAGAGAGAGAGAGAGAGAGAGAGAGAGAGAGAGGGAGAGAGAGAGAGAGAGAGAGAGAGAGAGAGAGAGAGAGAGAGAGAGAGAGAGAGAGAAGAGAGAGAGAGAGATACAGACACACACACACACACACACACACACACACACACACACGCACAGCGCGCACACACGCACACGCACACCACCCCCCACACACACCCCCACCCCACACACACACACACACACAGAGAGAGAGAGAGAGAGAGAGAGAGAGAGAGAAGAGAGAGAGAGAGAGAGAGAGAGAGAGAGAGAGACAGAGACATAGAGACAGAGAAAGAGGCAGAGAGAGAGACACACAGAGAGGCACAGAGACAGACAGAGATATAGAGAAACACACAAACACACAAACACACAGACATAGAGACAGGCAGGCAGACAGACAAACGTGCAGGACATAAAGAGCTATTTTGAGTTTCCAAATACTATATATCTAGTACGCTTCTTTAATACTCACCTCATCACCCCACCCCCACCCCCCACTTCCCTAAAGGGCTTGTCAATTCTTGTTTAACTGTTCCTCTCATTTGCATACCCAACTTCCTGTTCGAAGCTGGTTTTCGTCCGTTTTATGCGTAATGTAATACTTTTCAAACCCATTTCTTCATTATTACCTATTTTGTCTTCATTCATTCATTCTATTAGTTTTCTTTTCACCCCTTTCTTCTTCTCCACGTGTTTGTGTGTTCTATGTGTGTCTATCAATCGGGCGAAGTTGTTTCTTGATCTGCCCCCCACCCCCCATAGGGACCCTTGTTAATTTAGTGGAAATATCACGGGAATCGACGAATTGCTGATGGCCGGCACGTGAGACGATCTTGTTTCTCTCTAAAAGAAAACAAAAATCAATTTTAAAAAAAGGTTACAAAGAAGATCTGGTTGCGACATGCTATTTGTTTTAGTTGATGGTACAATATTATAATTGTTTTGGTCCCTCTCTAGCTCTGCTTTTCCGGACGGAAGGGAAGAATCGACTCAGACTCAATTATCATTGTTTGATTACATTTCTGAAGTCTGAAGTCGGTCACCCCCCCCCCCCCCCCTCTTTCTAAAGCTTTGTGTTCTGTCTTTTTTATGTGTCAGTATTCCTCCAAAGTCGGAGTGTGGCTGCCCACGTGGCGGGGTACTCAAAAACGGTCACACGCGTAATGTTCTCATCCCTAGCTGGTGCATTTGTACCATAGTGTTCAAGTACATCGGCTGTTGGGATGATCCCTGGAGTCTTTTAGCCAGAGTACGACAACAAACAAACACACGTCAGTATGTGAACGCTCTTAAAGACCCACCAGATCACGTGTCAAAATCACGGGTTTCACGTGCTTTCCCTCTTATAGCTGGTAATAAATCTTGTTTTGACCAGGTTTCACTCCCAAATTCAAAACGAAACATCATTTTAAAGAGCTGCCTCAATTTGAAGTTGGGGGCATTTGTATGTGGGTCACAGCTACCCCCCCCCCAAAAAAGGGACTTAATCGTGGTGGGTCAGTGTGTCTTAACTTTTATGATTATGAACATTCTGTTACATTTCTCCTTTCAGTGCTCTAAACCTGGGCCTGCATTCACGTTGATTTAGTCTGAGACTTATCATCATGCTATCTTAGAAGTCCATTTAAAGTCCTATTAAATCATACAACTTTACAAGACTTCTAAGATATTATGACAGCAAGTCCCATGCTACCTCAATGTGAATACAGGCCCTGGATTATACAAAAGAAAGGAACATAAGAATGACAAAAGTAAGAAGTTGTTTTTGTCTTTTCCTGCCTTGACATTTAGCTTGCAGCCCCGTAACTACCAATGTATTTGAAAAGCGTCTCCTTTCAACCAGTACTGTACAACATTTGGTATTTGGTGTTTGGTATACTCTGGTCACATATACTTATCTCTGTGGAATTCGGGCTGCTCTCCCCCAGAGAGCGCGTCGCCGCAAGTGCAGTGCCTACCCATTTGTTTACTTTTTTTAGGGGAGGGGCACAGGGTGAGGAGGAGGTGTGGGCACACTTGGAAAACCTAGCTATCAATTTGGCCATGCCAGGCAGCGGGATTTCTCCCTGCTCTTACCGACTTGCAATCGCAATCCCTGTTTATTTTCAGAGTTTTGTTTCGATTTCAGTCCAGCCATTTCAGTATATTCGCCTAATAATAAACTGCGCCTTTGTCTTCTTGTAATTCGTCGGTCGTTCAGACATTATCCAGACATATCAGCGCAGATGCGTCGTTCTGCCGTTATGCACCTAACTAAGAAGTAGTTTCCCTGTCTACGGCCGAAGAAAATATATGCAAGAGTTTCTAGAACAAAGACAGTTGAATGAACCAGTGGAGGCAGAAATATAGTAGATGACAGCAAGCAAAGGGGAAAGGCAGAATCAAAGAGAGTGACAGGTCAGAGGAAGCTTCAGGCACAGAACTTTCAGAAGGTGGGGAGACTGTTTGCACAAAAGAGCCTCCGGTATCATCACAGCCTTTAAAACACCTTGGTTTCAAAATGTGGATCTCAATTTAAAAAGAAAAATCAACATCCAGGATTTTTCCAAACGGTTACCCAGATTATGACCGGATGTGCGTTACGATGGCGTGAGAACACATCTTCAAGTGCTCTGTAATTCAGAATGCAGACTCGTTCAAACACGTGTGCAAGAACACATCTTCAAGTGCTCTGTAATTCAGAATGCAGACTCGTTCAAACACGTGTGCATGAACACATCTTCAAGTGCTCTGTAATTCAGAATGCAGACTCGTTCAAACACGTGTGCAAGAACACATCTTCAGGTGTTCTGTCAGTCAGAATGCAGACTCGTTCAAACACGTGTGCATGAACACATCTTCAGGTGTTCTGTCAGTCAGAATGCAGACTCGTTCAAACACGTGTGCATGAACACATCTTCAGGTGTTCTGTCAGTCAGAATGCAGACTCGTTCAAACACGTGTGCAAGAACACATCTTCAGGTGTTCTGTCAGTCAGAATGCAGACTCGTTCAAACACGTGTGCAAGAACACATCTTCAGGTGTTCTGTCAGTCAGAATGCAGACCGGTTCAAACACGTGTGCAAGAACACATCTTCAGGTGTTCTGTCAGTCAGAATGCAGACCAGTTCAAACACGTGTGCATGAACACATCTTCAGGTGTTCTGTCAGTCAGAATGCAGACCGTTCAAACACGTGTGCATGAACACATCTTCAGGTGTTCTGTAGGAATGCAGACTCGTTCAAACACGTGTGCATGTAGGCCTCTCCTACACCTTCATTCACTTCTGCCAGTTTCAGTCTGTAGGACAGAACGTCACCTAGTCATCTGCCTTGTACCATCTAACATATAACACCCACGCGGAGGGGGGCGAGGAGAGAGAGAGAGAGAGAGAGAGAGAGAGAGAGAGAGAGAGAGAGAGAGAGAGAGAGAGAGAGAGAGAGAGAGAGAGAGAGAGAGAGAGAGAGAGAGAGAGAGAGCAAGAACAAGAACAAGAACAAGAACAAGAACAACGTCTTAATGAACCGGGCCATCTGCCCATGTCAAAGGGAACAGTTGGAAGGGGGAATTGTAAAATCAAACCCAAAAAAGGGGAACATCCATAACACAAAATATGAAACAAAATATTTTCATACATAATTACACCAAGCCTCGCTTATCTGCGCAGATCATAAAGCTGCGTGAGAGAGAGAGAGAGAGAGAGAGAGAGAGAGAGAGAGAGAGAGAGAGAGAGAGAGAGAGAGAGAGAGAGAGAGAGAGAGAGAGAGAGAGAGAGAGAGAGAGAGAGAGAGAGAGAGAGAGAGAGAGAGAGAGAGAGAGAGAGAGAGAGAGAGAGAACAAGAACAAGAACAAGAACAAGAACAAGAACAAGAACAACGTCTTAATGAACCGGGCCATCTGCCCATGTCAAAGGGAACAGTGGGAAGGGGGAATTGTTAAATCAAACCAAAAAAAAGGGGAACATCCATAACACAAAATATGAAACAAGATATCTTCATACATAATTACACCAAGCCTCGCTTATCTGCGCAGATCATAAAGCGTGAGAGAGAGAGAGAGAGAGAGAGAGAGAGAGAGAGAGAGAGAGAGAGAGAGAGAGAGAGAGAGAGAGAGAGAGAGAGAGAGAGAGAGAGAGAGAGAGAGAGACTGAGAGAGAGAGAGAGAGAGAGAGAGAGAGAGAGAGAGAGAGAGAGAGAGAGAGAGAGAGAGAGAGATAGAGAGAGAGAGAGAGAGAGAGAGAGAGAGAGAGAGAGAGAGAGAGAGAGAGAGAGAGAGAGAGAGAGAGAGAGAGAGAGAGAGAGAGAGAGAGAGAGAGAGAGAGAGAGAGAGAGAGAGAGATCACAAAAAACACCATGATTAGTGCTATTATTTATTGGTCTAAATTATCCTTTAACGTAAGTATAATTATTAACATTTGGCCCATAATTAATTTTATATCCAGTCCGATTAAACTTAAATAACCATAATGGATAAAACCTGGTATTGCAGTACCTCCAGGATCTGCTCAGAGTATGGAATGATGGTTGGTTGATGGTTCGTCCCATATGTGCTGTTTGCAGCCGACTGAACATAAAACTTAACTTTCATTCTGAAATCATCGGACACGCCAACCCTATCTTAACCCAAGGCAGCATATTATATGGGAACACATAGAGACGGGGACACATGGAGACGGGGACACATGGAGACGGGGACACATGGAGACGGGGACACATGGAGACGGGGACACATGGAGACGGGGACACATGGAGACGGGTGCACAAAAAGGCAGGAAAATATAAAATGGGAGCACATTGAGATTGAAACACAGACACGGGGACACATAGAAACGGGTGCGCATCGATAGAGGATTGGTAAATCCATAAAAAAAATACTTGCAATTTCCATTAGGTCTTGTTTCCAAACTTGGTGAGTTTCTGTTCTTTGATGTCTGCTACCCCTACAACTATTACATGATGTGTGTGTGTGTTTCTCGCATAAAGAATTTGCAATGACAATTAAGCACAGTAATTTGTTTTTAACCCTTTCACCGCCAATGGCACATTTATGCACCACAATGGTTTGAACACCAATGTCACTTAAAGGCATCAAATCAGGACTTGTGACCCTGTTTTCTTATTTTGTGGAGGTAAGGATAGGCCTAATGTTATGCATATCACAAAGGAATTCCCAATATTGCAGATCATTTTGTTTCTCTACATAGGTCAGCTTAATTATATTTTTGTGCGAAAAAAAGGCTGGTGGTGAAAGGGTTAATAAATGAAGACAGACAGACGTAGCCTTTTAAAAGTGGATCAGATCGAAAATGAAACGCTTAAGAAATGGTCACAATAAATCGAATGTGGTGGAAACAGCAATGTGATCGGAAATGAACGATGTAGTTCCTTTAAAGAAAAGCAAGCTATTCACGATTGAAACCATTTTTAAAATGTTGCATGGACAGTTGGAAGGATACGCAATGCACGATCGTTCTAAAAGTGATAACTACATTATGCAACAGGAGGGGTAAATGTAGCGACGAGATGAAGCGAAAACAAACAAATGTTTAAACAAATCAACAAAAAAGGTCTGATAATTGCGTTGTAAAAAATAGAAGGAACATGTGTATTAAGAAGTGTTGCACACTTGCGCCCCCCCCCCCCCCCCCCCCCCCCCCCCCCAAAAAAAAAAGAGAAAGAGAGAGAGAGAGAGAGAGAGAGAGAGAGAGAGAGAGAGAGAGAGAGAGAGAGAGAGAGAGAGAGAGAGAGAGAGAGAGAGAGAGAGAACACGATTACTACGTTATACGATCGATCGGGAAACGTAAGGAAAAAGCTGTACTGAAAAGGCATTGCAAAACTGACAGCTTTATTCTCTCTAAGATATGTTAAGACATGTCCGAACAATATAACACAAAACATACACACACACACTGACACAAAAAGACCCCACAAACAACTCAACAAAAACCTCAAGAAGGTTGTGGGGTTGGGTTTGACTGAGTACGAGCGAGCCTCTCCTGACATCGGCCCCGATTTAAAAACGGTTCAGCCTCAAAGCGGGGATCTGGTTTTGTTTTTCTTCAAGAGGAGTTTTTCTTTTACGACCCAGACACCCATTCTCTGATTGCGTGACTCCTTAGGGGTCCCTCTCCCAAGATTAACAAGTATCCCAAAGAGACACATTTCCTGAACAAGATGGAAAGGGTTTAATAGAGAGAGACTGAAGACAGGAAGCAGAGAGGAAGAAGAAGAAATAAGAAGAAGAAGAAGAAGAAGAAGAAGAAGAAGAAGAAGAAGAAGAAGAAGAAGAAGAAGAAGAAGAAGAAGAAGAAGAAGAAGAAGAAGAAGAAGAAGAAGAAAGAAGAAGAAGAAGAAGAAGAAGAAGAAGAAGAAGAAGAAGAAGAAGAAGAAGAAGAAGAAGAAGAAGAAGAAGAAGAAGAAGAAGAAGAAGAAGAAGAAGAAGAAGAAGAAGAAGAAGAAGAAGAAGAAGAAGAAGAAGAAGAAGAAGAAGAAGAAGAAGAAGAAGAAGAAGAAGAAGAAGAAGAAAGAAGAAGAAGAACAAGAAGAACAGTAAGAAGAAGAAGAAGAAAAAGAAGAATGAAAAGAAGAAGAAGAAGAAGAAGAAGAAGAAGAAGAAGAAGAAGAAGAAGAATAATAAGAAGAAGAAGAAGAACAAGAAGAAGAAGAAGAACAAGAAACAAGAACAAGAACAAGAACAAGAAGAGAAAAAAAGAGGAATAAGAAAGAAGAAGAAAAAGAATGAAAGAAGAAGAAGAAGAAGAAGAAGAAGAAGAAGAAGAAGAAGAAGAAGAAGAAGAAGAAGAAGAAGAAGAAGAAGAAGAAGAAGAAGAAAAAGAAGAAGAAGAAGAAAAAAGAAGAAAGAAGAAGAAGAAGAAGAAGAAGAAGAAAGAAGAAGAAGAAGAAGAAGAAGAACAAGAAGAAGAAGAAGAAGAAGAAGAAGAAGAAGAAGGAGAAAAAGAAGAAGAAGAAGAAGAAGAAGAAGAAGAAGAAGAAGAAGAAGAAGAAGAAGAAGAAGAAGGACAAGAAGAAGAAGAAGAAGAAGAAGAAGAAAAAGAAGGAGAAAAAGAAGAAGAAGAAGAAGAAGAAGAAGAAGAAGAAGAAGAAGAAGAATGAAAAGAAGAAGAAGAAGAAGAAGAAGAAGATTAAAAGAAGAAGAAGAAGAAGAATGAAAAGAAGAAGAAGAAGAAAGAAGAAAAAGAAGAAGAAGAAGAAGAAGATAACCATATAATCTGTACTCTCAGTTACCGATATGAAATCCAAGGGAGATAAGTGTGTACAATAACAAAAACCCTGTATCAGTATGGCAATACCCAGTAGTTTATCATTTTGCAAACAAACATTTATTTGATGATTTCTTATGTTTCGGTTTGTTTTTTCAACAAACCAACTTCAGCATAGTGCGTTTGCAGTATTCATATCTGACTCACATTGATTACGTTGATATGACATGTCATTTGGGCAATCTGACACAAAGAGCAGCACCTATAATGCCTAAGAAACCATTCTGCCAAGTGTCGTTAAGATTGGTTTAGTTGTTTTGGAGCTGTGAAGTGGAACAATATATTTTTTACGAGAGAGAGAGAGAGAGAGAGAGAGAGAGAGAGAGAGAGAGAGAGAGAGAGAGAGAGAGAGAGAGAGAGAGAGAGAGAGAGAGAGAGAGAGAGAGAGAGAGAGAGGAGAAACGCAGAGAGCCTTCGTCCCCATTCCTGAGAGAAGAGAGAGGCAGGAAAGAGAGAGAGAGAGAGAGATGATTGACCAGAACGAGAGAGAGAGAGAGAGAGAGAGAGAGAGAGAGAGAGAGAGAGAGAGAGAGAGAGAGAGAGAGAGAGAGAGAGAGAGAGAGAGAGAGAGAGAGAGAGAGAGAGAGAGAGAGAGACGCAGTGCCTTCGTCCCCATTCCTGTTCTTACAGAATTGGGAGTACAGGCAGGAAGGAAAGGAGAAGCTGAACAGAACGAGACCAAGACAAGTTAAAAGGGAACGAAGTGGGAGAAGATTGGGATAGGGAACTTAAACAGAAAGTAAAGGGAAGTCAAAGGAAATAAAGACAAATTGGAACATGATGGAATGAGTCGTTCTTGTTTTGTTTTGTTCTTCTTCTTCTTCTTCTTCTTCTTCTTCTTCTTCTTCTTCTTCTTCTTCTTTCTTCTTCTTCTTCTTCTTCTTCTTCTTCTTCTTCTTCTTCTCTTTTTTTCTTCTTCTTCTTCTTCTTCTTCTTCTTCTTCTCCCTTGCTTCTTCTTCTTCCTCTTCTTCTTCTTCTTCTTCTTCTTTCTTCTTCTTCTTCTTATTTCGTCTTCTCTGCTTCCTGTCTTCAGTCTCTCTCTATTAAACCCTTTCCATCTTGTTCAGGAAGAAAAGAGAAACAGAACAAAATGATGGATCCATACGCATATACAAACTGATTCATTTTAAGATACACCATATGAAAGAAAGTTTCCGAACTTTATATTCCGTCTCATTCAATCACGGACTGATACGTACCCAATACTTAAACTAACTTTTATTATTGAAAGTGTTGGTTTAGCGTTTCCCTTTTTGTACACCCACACAAAGACTTTTCTCCCCCTGTGCGCTGTGCACAATCAATTACGTTTTGTCTGCAAATGGCTTGACCTTTATTGTCCCGTTGTGCATCCACACAGTCTCCAATGTTGGCACCCCGACCCTTCCTAACATCAGCGTTTATTGACTATTAGGGGAACAAAGTGAAACGATACACCAAACGGTTGAGCCATACGGACCTACTCCCAGTTTAACACCACAGAACACGACACTGTTTGACACCAACACCTTTCATCCGTAATAGTACACCTAAAAAATCTAAACGTTTTATCAAGAGATGGATAGATTGATATTCCGGCACAAGCAACCCAGTGCCAGCCACCAGTCATAACATTATATGCAATTCTTGCTCAGCAGCATAACTGGAACTATACTGTACAGGAGATATTGCAGCCAGGCCAACCAGTTTTGTGCTGGACAACCGACCAGATAAGACGTGTGATTCATAGCTGCTGTGGCATCGCCACCCTCTGTGCGGGCTAGGCCGAGGGCCTTGCTTGCTGACTGGTGTTCTGTGTAGTGCGGAGAGAATGGAATGTTCCACTCTCCTATTCTCTGTTCTCTTTACTGGGTGACTTTGTCGCAGTCATTTGCACACTGGTGGTTTCTGTTATTGCCTATGACAGGCCTATCACTCTCATAACGAAACCAAACAATCAACCATCGGTTGTGGGACCAGTTGTGCTACAAATGTGACAACGACAATGAGAAATATATATTGAGCCATCGACATGAAGACCTGTCTCAACCAGACACGAGTAAGTGACATCACTTCATTAAGATTAGAAAAACTATTGTCACTGACATAAGAACGAGGAAAACAATAACAAAAGAAGAAAAGGGTGAGGTCACTCACATGCATGTATAAACAGGCATTGACCAAGAGGAAATGTGAACTGACGGCAAGAGAGGTAAGAAACAGACAGAATTTCCTATCGTTACTGAAAAACAGTTATAAGGCACCGGCGGTGTCAAGGAAGAAGCAAAATATTGATATTATTTCAGGAAATTGCCCTATCAGGGACACATATTTATCAGGAACACACTTTAAGGCACCGGTGGTGTCAGGGAAGAAGCCAAAATATTAATATTGTTTCAGGAAATTGCCCTATCAGGGACACATATACAGAAACACACTATAAGATGTCAGGGAAGAAGCCGAAATATTAATATTATTTCAGGAAATTGCCCTATCAGGGTCACATTCTTTCCGCTGCTGGTAGCAATTAAATCTGCATATGTAATGCGAAACGCCTACCAAACAAACACTGTGTTACTGGTTCATAACAAATCTGTCAAACTCTTATGCTCTTGGAAAAAAGACTATTACCCCAAACCTTGTCGTGAAGTATTGGAACCCCGCCCTAATTACATCGTTAATACGGTGGGGAAAATACAGGGGATAAGGAAACAAAGGGGAAATCACATCGCAATGGTATGACAGGCTCAAGGCGATACTGAACCAGTGGTGACGGAGGTAGACTCTCCATTTGAACAGTCTCTGGCTATAAGACAAATAACATGAGCAAGGAGAACGTTTGCTACAGAACATTTCATTTCTAGGCTGACATAAATTTTCAGGCTCACACATTCTTTCTTCTGCGAGCTTCAGATACCAAGAATACAGACAATAACCGCACCATGTGTACCATCAGAGAGTGTGTAAAGGGGTACCATGCAGGTTTATGTGGCCTTGAACACTATGAACCAAAAGCAATGCGCTTCTGGTAGACTGATCGGAAATAACTCCAATTACTACTCAATACTGGCGTACCTTAATTTCCTTTATAAATACATGTAGAAGGTACACTTCAATTTGCCACTCACACATGGTGACAGACACACAGGGGAAAAGAGTAAATTTGCAGATACAGGACCCTGATTTCAAATTGTATTCAATTATGAGTACTGTGCTTTGATTCTAAGTCATTAATGTTGTTGTTTGTGTTTCTTCTCGGGTCACACACACAGACATTATTGGAGGCGGTCAAGAGACCGCCTCCACTTTAGCGTCGGGTAGGGTATCACATGACTTTTGCCTGTGAATGGTCACGTGATTTGGGCCAGTTCCATGGAGGAGCACGTGACCTGCTGGGCTGAGTTGTCTTCCCTTTGTCATTGAAGTTGTCTGCCCTTTTTAATTGAGCGTGCGACTCTGGTGCGATCATTGAGAACCTCATGAATATGCATCAGCCTAACAGACCGGTGACCTGACATGTTAGCCTACAGAGTAAGGCTGTGACTGCGTCTCTCTCTCTCTCTCTCTCTCTCTCTCTCTCTCTCTCTCTCTCTCTCTCTCTCTCTCTCTCTCTCTCTCTCTCTCTCTCTCTCTCTCTCTCTCTCTCTCTCTCTCTCTCTCTCTCTCTCTCTCTCTCTCTCTCTCTCTCTCTCTCTCTCTTTTTCTCTGCCTTGCACGGCTTCCAATTTTGTTTCCACATACTGTCTCTTTTTGTCTCTGTCTTTCGCCCTGTCTTTTCCTGCCTCTCTCCCTGCTCTCTGTCTCTGTCAGTCTGTCTGTCTGTCTCTGTCTGTCTGATTGTATGTCTCTCTCTCTCTCTCTCTCTCTCTCTCTCTCTCTCTCTCTCTCTCTCTCTCTCTCTCTCTCTCTCTCTCTCTCTCTTAACAATGTCTCCACCTGTCTCTCTCTCAGCTTATTTTCATTTATTTCATTACACAGAAACAGAACTCTCCCCCCGCCCTTCCCCCTTGGTGTGTGCATGTGTCAGCAGACTTGATTCATGGTTTTACAATGCCTCAGTCTGGTGTAGGCTAGAGGGTTAGGTAAATAGTTCAAGTACAGAAAAAGTGAAATTTGTGGTTGTCGCAAATACAGACTCTCATAGTAGCGAGCTGCAGATTTGCACCAGCGACAGATTTGCACCCGACAGGCCTACTGTGTGTGTGCGTGCCTAGCAGTAGGCCTATTGGTTCTACCACACTTTCTCCACTGGAGTTGGTGTCGTCTGCTAAACCTCACACTTTCATTGTCCTTCTCTCTCACATAATATCTCTTTTTATCTGTTTCTTTCTTTCTGTCGCTTTCTGTCTCTGTCTCTGCTTTCAGTCTCTCTCTCTCTCTCTCTCTCTCTCTCTCTCTCTCTCTCTCTCTCTCTCTCTCTCTCTCTCTCTCTCTCTCTCTCTCTCTCTCTCTCTCTTCTCTCTCTCTCTCTCTCAGCTCCATCTGTCTCTCAGGTTCTTTTGTTTCATTGCACAGAAACAAAACTATTTCTTTCTTCCCCCCCTACCCATCCAAAATTGTTCATGATGCATAGCATACGAATAGCATGCAAAAGATTTGGAGAATTTTGAAAGCCAAACGATTTTACATTAAAGTTGCGTATTACGCTTCTGCAAAGAGTATTGTGAAGAAAACAAATTTTGTGTTGTCTTATACTAAGTAAAAACCAGGCGTGAATAGTATGATGATAAAACACTTGACAGGGCTTCATCCTCATTTTGGCATTAAAAGAAAAAAATGTACAACCACCATTACTAAGCCTTTGCAAAATCACAGAAGTGCATTGCTAAACGTTTGCAAAACAACAGCAATTGCATCGTTAAAATAATAAAAACTGCATTCATCATAAAAATGACAACAAAAAATAAAAGGACTGCACACATAACATTTTTCGTCCTCGCCTTTTAAGCGGGAAAAACCTGTACATGGCCTCAAATGGCACACCGTTAAAGGGGCACCCTGACGGATGAGTTATTGTAAGAAACACGCTGAGGAGTTTTTTTTGGTTTTTTTTTCTCTTTTTTTTTGCTGTCCCATCTTCTGGGCCGTACAGTGGCGTTGCTCCCACGCCGCTCGCTCCGAATCCCAATTCGCAGCTACACCCGGGTTTGTTCAAGTCGCAGAAACCGAGACCAGCAGTCCAAGGGGAGCGAATCTATGTTAGACCGTCAGGAGGCAACCAACCGAGGAGACACTGCACTTCTGCTGAGTCACTTCGGTGGAGTTCAGTGGAGCCTGTTCAGGACACCACCTACTAAGCCCCCTACTGACGACACTATTCTCTTAGTCGCGGAGCCAGCGTGAGCGAGGTCCTCCTCGAGGGCGCCACCATGACCGTCCACCGTCGACAGCTCCCCAGCGGAACACACTGATCCCCATGACTTTGACCCGAACGCACCAAGGCATAGACTGGATCGGAAACCGAAACTGAGGTCACCATGAGAGCAGGGCATGCAAAGCCACAGAATTTGAGACATTTTTTAATTTTATGATTGATGGAAAATGAGGCCGATGATAATGATGATGATGATGCTATGGAGTTCCGTATCGGTCTGAGACTGCATGGCAGGGCTGTATTCTACGCTTCCTTTCATAATGATATCCCGGCGTTAACCAGGCCCGAGAACTACAGACACCTGCAGTGTTGGTCTTGCAATTAGAGCAACACTCTCAGAATCGCATCCGTTAAGCGGATGAAACTCGACTGTGTGGTTTCAGTCTTCCCATTGAGCCCATAGCCACTCACTCTGGGTAGGAGTCGGTCCAGGACCGAAAAAACCCTCGCCTCTGATGGGATTCGAACCCAAGACCCCCCAGCCAGTAGTCCGCGATGCTAACCACTACACCACGGCGGCTGAGGAGTTTTATTCACAACAAAAGAACCAGCTCATTTTTTTTTACTGCACTACAAAAAAAAAGAAAAACGCTTCAACCACAATGACTGAGGTGGTGTAGAGTGGCACAGTGGTATCGCGTTCGCTTCGTGTCAAGTAAACCCGAGTTCGAACCTGGGTACAAGGGGATTTTTTCCTCTCATTCTGCACTAGGCCTTAATGGTCTGAACAAGGAGTCTTTCGGATGAGACGATAAACCGAGGTCCCGTGTGCCCATGCACTTAGCATACGTTAATTCCAGTGGCAACGAAAAAGTTGTAATTTTGTCAAAATTCCCCCCCCCCCCCTCCTCCCTCATCAGTGACAATAATCGCATGCCAATTATATATTCACCAAACCCTTTATTTTCAAGAAATACTTACGGATGGATTTTACATTCTTCTATCCTCACGTTCATTTATCAGTTGACTATTCCTTGACCCCCCCCCCCCCCTTTCGTTTTCATTGATGCACACACTACCATTGAGAGACTCATGAATATGCGTTAGCCTAGCAACTGACCAAAACAGTTAGGTAGGCTTAGTGATGCGACTCTCTTTGTGCTGTGGTGTTGAGCTATGGAAGCAGGGTCAGTCCCTGTAGGCCTAGGCCTAGTGCAAAGGTTAGCAGACGGACACAATCAGTTGACAGTGAAAGATGAATATGAGCCAAGTTGGTTCTTTTCAGTTTTATTCACACAACCGTAGGCTGAGCCTACCCTACTCTCTTTGTGTTTATGACTCTCTATCTCAAAAGTCGAAGTCTGGTTTCTTTCAGTTTCATGACAACATTAGGATCACAAATACTTTGGAAGACGAATCTCATCTGCTTACAGAACTAAACCGTCATTTTCAGCACTTTACTGTGTTGAACTTCTTTTTGGTTCTTGTCTGAGCGGTCGATGACGAACGTATTTCATGACACGTTCATATTTCATATAACTTTTTTTCTTCTTCTTCTCTAAAATAGCCAACTGCATCACCTTGAAGATATTTTGAAAAGACATACATGTTCATACACATTTGAAGTGCAATACACTCTTCTACATAATGTTAACACTGTTTGGCCTCCTTTAGTTGATATTTATCAACTGAATTTTCTTGTACAGACATATCCCTAGGTATAAGCTTTCAACTGTTGGTCGGCGCTCTTTTGCTGTTTCAGGACCAACCTCCTGGAGCAAACTTCCTCTCTCCCTCCGTCTGCGACCGACCATCTCTGTTTTCAAATCAAACCTCAAAACCTAGCTGTTTCCCCGTCATTGAAATACGCATGTCTTTCCATCCTCCTTCTTCCCTTTAGGTCTATTTCTCATGCGCGTGTGTCTGTTATCTTCTTGCTCGTCTTAGTATAGTGTCTCCGTTTGAATGCGTTGTGAATGTTCAACGTGTGTCAAGCTCTCTCTCTCTCTCTCTCTCTCTCTCTCTCTCTCTCTCTCTCTCTCTCTCTCTCTCTCTCTCTCTCTCTCTCTCTCTCTCTCTCTCTCTCTCTCTCTCTCTCCCTCTCCCTCTCTCTCTCACACATACACATTGAACATTGTTAAACCTCAAGTAGGCCTATTGTGCAACAACATTAAGGGGTTATCTTTATTCACAAGAAAACGAGACAAGACAGACATTACTTGTGACCTAGAACCGTTAATGTTGCATTACTTCAATTATATTCTCAATTGCACATTTGCGTTATTCGCACAGTATAGTAAGTTTGTGGTGGTCAGTATACATTTAGATTTCAAACAGACAGACATGGATACATTAATGCGCCCCTGACACCCCTCCCCCCAAACACCCACACATACACACATATGCACGCACGCACGCACACATACGCAAACACACAGCCATTCTTATTAATTCATGACGACAGGGTGTTAAAAAGCTTTGTCAAGGATGATGAAGCTTTGAAGACCACCTTCAGCCAACCACCACTGGTTGCATTCAAAAGAGATAAGAACCTTGGGGACCACCTCGTGCACTCCACCTTCACTGCCCATCATCCCCAAAGGCACGCCGGCTGACGAGGTGCATGCCTGCATAAAATACTCTTATCTCTGGAGACACGTACACACCATCAAGCTGACCACCAACATGGGCGTCAGATTGCTGAATGCAGACAGCGTCTTCCCTACCATGCTGCTCAGAATCGGTGACAATCTCCTGCCCCAGATTGATGATGGCCACATCAGCGTGGAGGAGGTTGGACAGTGTGTCTCTACAGTGCAGCAGTTGTGTGAGCGAGTATACCCCAGTCTGAGCACCAACTTCGCAATGCAGGAATGGGTGTGCGAGCGGGCTCTCCTGGCACCAACAGATGCCACAGTCAACTGTCTTAACTCCCTCCTCCTCCAACAGCTTCCTGGCGAGGAGAAGTGCTACAGCTCCATGGACACCATCACTGAGCCAGACCAAGTGACCCAGTATCCCACAGAGTTCCTCAACTCCCTGGAGCCCCCGGGCCTGCCTCCACACAACCTCACAGTCAAAATAGGCTGTCCAGTGATGCTGCTCCGCAATCTCCATACGCCACAACTGTGCAATGGCACACGTCTCATCGTCAAACAAATGATGAACAACGTCATTGACGCCATCATCATCACCGGGCAAGGCAAAGGGCAGTCTGTGTTCATTCCCTGAATACCCATGATCCCCTCAGACTGTCCATTCCCTTTCAAGCGGGTCCAATTCTCTCTCCGCCCCTGCTTTGCCATGACCATTAACAAGGCACAAAGACAGTCCCTCAGGGTTGTTGGCCTGCATTTGGAGACACCATGTTTCTCCCACGGACAGCCCTATGTAGGATGTTCACGTGTTGGGCAGCAGGAAAGTCTGTTCATATTTGCCCCCCTAAACAAAACGAAAAACATCGTGTACCCCGCCGTTCTACAATAAACACAACAATCTGCGATGCCGTCTGTCATCTAGGGTACCAACGATATATACTGCCGTTGCTGCCTTCCCAAGATGTGTGTAAGAAAGACAAGAGTTGAACACAGAGACTGGCTGTCTGTTGAAAGCCACAATAACAAACAAGTGTGTCGCCGAGTAGCAGATAAGTCCCCGAATAAGTTAATGTGGGGAGGGGGTAGATGTAGGGAGGAGATAGCTGCCACGGGATTAAAACTGCCATGGGCTTAAAACTGCCACGGGAATTAACTGCCACAGGGCGATTGATAGTTTATATATAAGTGTATGGGGTTTCCATACAGAATTTGCGGATTGCGGATCTAATGTGCGCAAGGCCTTAGAACAAAAAAGTGATAATAATCTCAATGGGCAGCAATTTCTACTTTTAGTTAATGCCAAATAAACCTTTAGAGAAACGTCATTTCTCTATAGCTAAGCGTAGTCTAGTAGGTTTCTTGTTTGTTATGAAATGTACGCCTCTGATAGGGTAGGATCAGGCTATTTTACAGACAAAAACAAATCAGTGAGTGATATCCTGTTGCTCCCAAGCGCAGCTCCAACCCAGGGTGTACTGTTACAGTTGTAGACGTGTGGCAGGGCCTGAGATGTTTTCCTGAGGATACCAAGCAGCAGAAGACAATAAATCATTGTTTACCGCACGAAGGATTGTAAAAACTAAACGGACGAATAAAACTCAGAAACTCAAATAAATCAACGGTAATAAATCAAGAGCAGCTTGCTCTCTTGCCTGTGCAGAGATGTCTGAGCATCTCTCTCTCTCTCTCTCTCTCTCTCTCTCTCTCTCTCTCTCTCTCTCTCTCTCTCTCTCTCTCTCTCTCTCTCTCTCTGTGAATTGTGAAGATTTGTTGTTATCCCTTGCGCATGATATGGGCAGCGGCGCGCAGTTGTGTGTGTGTGTCTGTGTCTGTGTGTGTGTGTGTGTGTGTGTGTGTGTGTGTGTGTCTCTCTCTGTCTCTCTCTTCTGAGAGAGAGAGTTCTTCTCTTCTTCCATTGATGTTCATCTGCTGTAACCGGCAATCATTGACATGTAAACTTACTGGGGTTCAAACAAATCTACTGCTGGTAGGTGAATTGTGCGGGGTTTGTCTCATATCAAAAGTCTGTGTAACATTGATCGATTCTTTACTGATCTGCTTATTGTGTTAGCCACAATGCCGTGCAACACAGTCATCGTTTCATATTGTCTTAAGGTAGTTAACGAATTGCATTCGACCAAAGCGCAAAATCACAATAATCATTCAATATTCGAACACAAAATAAGTAAGTGCAACACACCGACTGTTTGACTCATTAATGCCCATGCACTCTGGGAGGGTGCATTTACAACCACTGGCCTACCGAAAAGTAATTATACATATATATATATATATATATGTGTATATATATATGCGTATGTGTGTGTATATGCGTATATATGTATATATATATATATATATATATGCGTATATGATATATATCAATCTGAGCTAAATCCTATGAATCCGCGATCACACCCAGATGAATCGTTGTGCAGAGGCGATGAATAAAAGTGAGTAACATCCGCACCAACATACTGCCCACTACAATCTGGAAATACATGCATACAAAACCGGGCAAAACCAAAATTAGAGTAGATATCAATATGATGAGGGGGGTTTGTAGGAGAGAGAGAGAGAGAGATTGAGATTCTTTACTGAGAGTTATTGAGTTAGCCACAATGCCGTGCAACACAGAGAGAGAGAAGGTAGAACGAGAGCAGAGACCAGAGAGAAAGAGAGATTCAATATTCGAGACAAAATAGAAGTGAGAGAGAGAGAGAGAGAGAGAGAGAGGGAGGGTGAGAGAGAGGAGAGAGAAGAGAGAGAGAGAGAGAGATATCAATCTGAGAGAATCCTATGAATCCGCGATCAGAGAGATGAATCGTTGGGAGCAGAGAGCGAGAGAGAGTAGATCCGAGAGAGAGAGAGAGAGAGAGAGAG
>CM065698.1:51323804-51328582 GCA_017654935.2 Phymorhynchus buccinoides | reverse complement strand
AGAGAGAGGAGAGAGAGAGAGAGCCGAGAGAGAGGAGAGAGAGAGAGGCGAGAGATCGAGAGAGAGAGAGAGAGAGACGAGAGAGAGAGAGATGAGAGGACGATGAGAGGAGAGAGGGAGAGAGGAGAGAATGTGAGAAGGGAGAGAGAAGAGAGAGAGAGAGACGAGAGAGAGAGAGAGAGCGAAAGACGAGAGATGAGAGAGAGAGATGAGAGAGAGAGAGAGAGAGAGAGAGAGGGAGGAGAGAGAGAGGGAGAGAGAGAGAGCAGAGAGAGAGAGGGTCTCAGAGAGGGAGATAGAGAGAGAGAGAGAGAGAGAGAGAGAGAGAGGAGGGGTAGAGAGAGAGAGAGAGAGGGAGAGAGAGAGAGAGAGAAGAGAGAGATGGAGAGAGAGAGAGAGAGATAGAGAGGGAGAGAGGGAGAGATGAGGAGAGAGGAGCGAGAGAGGAGAGGGAGGCGGAGAGAGAACGAGAGAGGGAGAGAGAGAGAGGAGAGAGAAGAGAGAGAAGAGGAGAGAAGAAAGGAGAAGAGAGAGAGAGGTAAAGTGAGAGAGATTGGGAAGAGTGTGTGATGCGACCGCGCTTAGAGAGAGGAGAGAGAGAGAGAGAGAGGAGAGAGACGAGAGGGAGGGAGCGAAGAGAGAGAGAGAGATGAGTGAGGAGAGATGAGAGAGAGAGAGAGAGAGAGAGAGAGAGGGAGGGAGAGAGAGAGGGAGAGAGAGAGAGAGAGGTTTGCGTGGAGTGAACCCGAGAGAGAGAGAGAGAGAGAGAGAGAGAGAGAGAGAGGAGAGAAGAGAGAAGAGAGAGGGAGAGAGAGAGAGAGGAGAGGGAGAGAGAGAGAGAGAGGGACGAGAGAGAGAGAGACGAGAGGGAGAGAGAGAGAGAGGGGGAGAGGAGAGAAGAGAGAGAGAGAGAGAGAGAGAGAGAGAGAGGAGATATACTTTTTTATGATTTAGGCCATCTGCCCCTGTATCAAAAAGGGGAGACACAAAGGGAAAGGGGTACCGGTGAAAATCCAATTTTATGTCCCAGTTATGTGCATGCTATATGTCAAAGCCACCTGTTTACAATCTCAGTTTAGCTTTGTCGGTATTAATTTTGCTTCACTATGTTTGTTGTGCTTTTTGTAAATGTATATATAATATATACTATGCACATACTTGATAACAAGATGGAGGTGAAAGCAACCTCGATTCAAACATATTTAACAAGTATTTAAAAGGCAAGCAAAATTAAAAAACCGAACAAAACCGAGATATGACGTGGGGGTGTGGACGAAGAACGACACGACTACTAGTTGTAAGCAAGGCAATAGATAAGTTATGCAGTGTGAGTTCAAGATCACATAGGAGCGAGGCAGGGCTGAGGATTATGTTTGCTCGCAGGATCTTTTTGAATCGAGATATGGATTGGGGAGGATCGAGATGGCAGGGAGAGAGAGGATGAGAAATTGAGCGAGAATGAGGAGGAAGAACTTCATGTGTAGGTCCCCACGCGGAGGAGAGTGAGATGAGAGAGGCGCCGAAGAGCTATCGGATGCGAGATGAGTAAGGAGATATTCTATCTACCTATTCTAGCCCAGCAGGCAAGAACCCCGTGTAGAGGATGCATGAGCGAACTGATGTTGCGCACTCCGGAGGAGAGAATGTGAGACGGCGCACAGAGCCATTGGTCATCTTCGGTTGGCGGAGAATCCGGGCGGATGATTAGCGCGAATGACGGAGAGACGCTCTCCTCAGCTCTCTCTCTCTTGATGGGGGCCTGCGGAACCGGACCCGAGAGTCTCTCCACTCGGTCTCCTCTGGAGGCCACTCTGAGCGAGATAATGTGTAAGTCCTCTCTAGAAGAGAGAGCTCTCGGGCTCTGAGAGTTGCTATACTGCCAGAGGAGCTGGAGAGGGGATTAAGAGGTGTTGGAACAACCAATCTAGATATACTAACAATATTGTTATTCCAATACCTAGAACTGATCTTTTCAAAACAAGCTTAACATACTCAGGTGGTACTCTTTGGAATTCCTTAACAATTAATCTTAAGCAGAAAAGCAGCATTATTTCCTTCAAAAACGCGTATCAAAATACACTACTCACAAAAAGTTAATGATCACTATGAGAAAACAGGTGCGCAACAAACTCCGTTCGCTCCTGTTCTTTTTTTCTCAGTCAAGCCAAATTGTTATGAATTCTTGTTCAGCTGTAAAGTGGGCGATGTTGTGTTAGTGGAATCATTGCACGTGTTTCTCTATTACTGAGCTTGGCAGCAAAAAAAAAAGCGGAAATTTGCGAAAAAGGACCTTGTTTTGGATCATTCTGCATGAACACATTGCACAAGCCAAATGGAAAAACCATTATGCACGTGCAAACACTGCTGTTTATGTGTGAGATGCTGTCTCTTGCTTGGCTTTATAAGAAGACATACACCAGTATTAGGCCTGATTTGACAAATGCCTCCACGACGAAAATTGAGCGAGTTGGATAGGGGACGAGCTGTTGCATGGTTCCAAGATGGTGTTCCAAAGCGAGAAGTGGCCAGGCGACTTCAGGTGTCCATCTCGGTCATTGTCAGACTGATTCAACGCTTCACAGCCACTGGGAGGGTCCATGAAAGACGCAGATCTGGTCGACCGAAGAAGACAACTCCACGTGAAGATCGTCTCATTGAACGACAAGCCCTGCAGACAAGAACAGCCTCTTCCAGCATCATTCGAAGGCAACTGAGGGTGGCTACTAACATCAACATCAGCCAGCAGACCATACGGAACCGCCTTCATGGGTTTAACCTCCGTTCTCGTCGCCCAGCTGTACGGCCACGCTTAACTCCAGCCCATAGGGCAGCACGCCGCGCCTTCTGCAGACGTCACGTGAGGTGGACACGTCAGCAATGGTCCCAGGTCCTGTTCAGTGATGAATCACGCTTCACCCTGAACCACAACGACGGCCGACTGATGGGTCTGGAGGCGCCCAGGGGAACGCTTTATTGACGCCACTGTCCAAGAAAAGGTGGCCTTTGGTGGAGGTTCTGTAATGGTCTGGGGGGCTTTCAGCCTTCACCACAGAACACCCTTCAGATATCATGTACAGCCGGTAACCTGACTGGCCTCCGATACCGGGGATGAGATCCTTCGACCGCTGGCTGTTTTTTTTTTGCTTGCCTACACTGCAGCAGATGGGACCGCCGGCTGTAACCTACCAGGATGACAACGCTCGCCCCCACAGGGCAAGGGTGGTCAACGACTTCCTGCAGCAGTCTGGAGTCAACAGAATGGAGTGGCCAGCATGCAGTCCCGACCTCAACCCAATTGAGAACCTCTGGGATGAGCTGGAACGCAAAGTGAGGAGCAACCACCCCCCACCCAGGGATGCCCAGCACCTCTACCAGATGCTGCAGGCTGAGTGGCAGGCGCTTCCACAGAAAATAACTGATCTTCACTCACCACCATCCCTGGTCAACGTCCATGAGGACTCGCTGCGTCGAGTGCAAGAACAGCCATGGCGGATACACGCATTACAGAACTTTTGGGAGCATCAGAATGCCCTGTCTTGTGATTTCAATGACTTTGGGAAATCAAATTTCGATACGTACCCACTTTGATCAAATGGACAGACCAAACGATTGCTCGAAATTGAAGGCAATTTTGTATCGTTATCACTAAAGCATTGAATAAAATGTTGGCCAAAATTCAACGCATTGGCTTTCTTATTTGGAAAGTTATGAATTAATTTGCAAGTGATCCTTAACTTTTTGTTGATAGCTTATTATATTTCAGAGATTAAAAGAAAACGTAGTGAAATGATGATATTTATGATTGCTGATTTTGTTATAAAATGTGATAACTATATATGTGTTTGATACTTTTGTATGATATAACTTGATTTGTTTATTACTATCTTACTATTACTGATAATGATGAGGAGTGTTATCCTTTGCTGATTTTATGTTTGCATGATGTGACTTTTTTTTAAGCTTTTTTTTTTTTTAGGGGGGGGTGTGCCTGTACTTTAAATTCCAAAATTTCCCAATCCTTATCCCCCTCTGTGCCCCTTCCCCCCATCCTCCCTCCCTCCCTTTTCTTCTCATTTCTGCATGCACATATATTATTCAGCTTTCTTGTTTGACTTTATTTTATTTTTTCCCCAGGGCTGGGTGGAAAAAAAAAAAAAAAAAAGCATGTAAAGTAATTTGCTTTATATCTCATGTTCCCTGGTTAAATAAAATTTCGTTTTCGTTTTCGTTCGTCTCTCTCCTTACTCTGCCACTCTCTCTTGAATTGTTGTCTGGTGTGGCCATCGTTGCCTTGTTGTATTATATATACTTGTATATTCTTCTCCCTCCACTCATTGCTTGCCAGTTTTGTTCTCTCTGCCTTGTTTTTTACGTTTCGCTACAGCCTCTAATCATTCACTTCTCTCACCTTAAATTCTCTGAGTCCCTCGTCTATCTATCACTCGCTTAGACAGACGGACCACACTCTCACTCACACTCTAGTCTATCTGGTACTCTCAAAGACTCACCCGCTACGCTCTCTATCCTGCTTGGTACAAACTCAACATCGAACTCACACACTCTAGTAACGTATGTCGTATATTCTCTCTCTCTCTCTCTCTCTCCTCTCTCTCACTCTCTCTCTCTCTCTCTCTCTTCTTATCTCTCTCTCTCTCTCTCGCTCCCATACTCTCCTCTATCTCTCTCTCTATCTCTCTCTCTCTCTCTCCCCACTCACGCGCCCCACTCGCTCTCTTCCCTCTCTCTCTCTCTCTCTCTACTCTCTCACTCTCTAGTAC
>CM065698.1:51303804-51306304 GCA_017654935.2 Phymorhynchus buccinoides | reverse complement strand
AGCACGTGATTTCAGCATGAACACAGGACCGTACAGAAGCAACAGGTTCAAGCAGCGAATATCCAAGTTTCTTGGGAACAAAGTGACATTTGTCCAGCCACTCAATGTGAGAAAACCTCTTATGGTTGTGCCATCTTCACTGACTGATCCCGCACTGAAGAAAATGATAGACTCAGAAGAAGACTGCTCATCTGAAGAAGACGCAAGTTACCTGGTAACTGAAACAGATCCCACCTTATCTCACCTGGATGATGAACTAACTAGTTGGATGTTTAGAGTTGCCATCAAAGTCCACCATGGCATCAAGCAGACTCCTGGACATGAAGCAATTAGAAACATTGACTCAAATCATTCAGCAGAGGTTGTACCATAGAGCCTTATTTACTCGTACGCCTGCTTTGTACTGGAGACATTACAGACGATGCGCCTAATAGTACAGATGAGGGCAGTGAGACCAGAAACAAAATTTTGAGCATATGTGAAGACATTGTGTTTCTTGTGTCAAAGGGCCGAAAACTGACTCCCAAACACCTCGGACTTGGAATGGCAGTTCATCAAGCTACCCGCTCAAAGGAGTTAGTGACGCTCTTACATGCAGCAGGACATTCTGTTTCATATGACACAGTCCTTTGTGTGGACACTGCAATTGCAAATGACAACTTGGCACGTTTCTTTGCCAATAGAAATCTCATGATTCCTAGAAGATTTCCCCATGGAACGGATTTGGGTTATATCTGTTTCGCAGGTGACAACATTGACATCAATGAAGAAACACTGAGTGGAATGGGAACGTTCCATGCAACACAGTATGCTGCTGTCAGAAGAAAGGCTCCTCATGAGCCAAAGCCAGACATCTGCGTGAGACTTGGATACTCAAAGACAGTCACTGTACCACCTGATTTCAATGATCTTGAGGATTCTCACATGGGAAATGCAAAACCAGAGCCAGTGTTCCCAAACCCCATTGAAGCTGACTGGTACAAGCCTGATCAAAACAAGGTATCAGAGTCCAGTTCAACAGATATGGCCTGGATCCTGTCTCGTCAGCAAGTTCCAAATGGACGACATGTTCCAGGATGGAGTGGCTTCAATCAACAGGTGTCAAAACAGAACCCACCAGTTACAGAAGTTAGTCCCATGCCGATCATCAACGCACCTGCCCATGACTTTGACACCATATGGACAGTGATGAGAAACTGTCAAGCCATGACAAAGCATTTTGGAGAAAAGCACACAGTCCTGACGTTTGATGAGCAACTGTATTCCAAGGCAAAGCTACTACAGTGGAGCAAAGGAAACGAGTGTCAGGACTTCGTTTTGATGATGGGAGGGTTCCACATTCAGATGAACTTTTCCAAAGTGATTGGCCAGTTCATGGATTCCTCTGGGCTAGCAGACATCTGGATCGAAAGTGGAGTGTTTGGAGAAAACACGGCCTTCAACATCATCAAAGGAAAGGTGTGGAACCGAGTGGTGCGTGCTCACAAGCTCACTTTGGAAGCCCTTTGGAAACTGCTTTGGGTCTCCTTCACAAAATGGGCTCAAGACCAAGGCATGTCCATCAACCAAAGTCTGACAACAGCAGCAGAGAATGTTGCCCTGAGCTTCAAGGACAAAGAAGACCCACAGCTGGAAGCCTCCCTGGATGACTTGCTCTCAGAAGTGTGGCAAGCATCAGAGCTCATGAACGAGTTTGATGTGCACTTCATCCATTCTCTCACATTCCAGTTCTGGAGAAGCTACATGAATTTGGTGTCTATTCTGCTGCGCTTCACAAGATCTCTCCGGGACGGAGATTGGCTCCTGTTCCTATCTTCATTTGTAGAGATGTTGCCATGGTTTGCTTCTTTTGACCATGTCAATTATACCAGATGGGGGGTTGTGTTTCTGGCAGATATGAAGATGCTCCCTTTCACAGCCCCAGAAGTATACCAGGGATTTATGGCAGGTGACTTTGTAACAAAGGAAACAACACACAAGTTCAGTCAAGTCCCTGATGACCAAGCACTTGAGCACGTGAACAGAGCTGGCAAGGTTGCAGGTGGCCTGATTGGAATCACGCGGACTGACTCAGCAAGGGATAGGTGGTGTTTGACTTATAATGAAAGAGCCCAGCTTTCTGAGGACACCAAAGCAATGTTCAATCTGTCATCCAAACAAGATGATGATGACGATGAGGAACAAAGCCACAAGGAGTCTGGATTGACCAGAATGCGACAAGACCAAGATGATGTTCAGAAAATCGCATCCCAGTTGGAAAAAGTCAATCCATTTGAGCAAGAGTCATCTCATTTGATTGTTCTTTCAACAGGAGACATAGCCAGTCAAGAAGTCACAAATGATCTGCTGCTGGCAGAGGAAGTGGGACAAACTGCAATCAAGGACTTCGTCCAAGAACGCCTTATTGCAAAGAGGGATAGTTTCCACAGTAGCATCAAAGCCAAGAAGCTGAAGACTTTTGGCTCGATGTATACTGCCAAGGTCAGCATTGACAAACAAA
>CM065698.1:51286641-51289141 GCA_017654935.2 Phymorhynchus buccinoides | reverse complement strand
CCCCCCCCCCCACACACACACACACACACTAATAACATTTATTGTTATGCCCTCTCCCTACCCTCCCTCTCTCTGTCTGTCTCTCTTTCTCTCTGATCTCCATCCTCCCCCCCCCCCCCCCCCCCCACACACACACACACACACACACTAATAACATTTATTGTTATGCCCCCTCCCTACCTTCCCTCTCTGTCTCTCTCTTTCTCTCTGATCTCCATACCCCCCCCCCCCCCCCCCACACACACACACACACACACACACACTATAACATTTATTTGTTATGCCCCCTCCCTACCTTCCCTCTCTGTCTCTCTCTTTCTCTCTGATCTCCTATACCCCCCCCCCCCCCCACACACACACACACACTAATAAACTTTATTGTTATGCCCCCTCCCTACCTCCCCTCTCTGTCTCTCTCTTTCTCTCTGATCTCCATATACCCCCCCCCCCCCCACACACACTAATAACATTTATTGTTATGCCCCCTCCCTACCTTCTGTCTCTCTCTCTCTCTCTTCTCTCTGATCTCCATGCCCCCCCCCCCCCCCCCCGACACACTAATAACATTTATTGTTATGATCTCTGCCCCCTCCCTACCTCCCCTCTCTGTCTCTCTCTTTCTCTCTGATCTCCATGCCCCCCCCCCCCCCCTCAGACACACTAATAACATGTATTGTTATGCCCCCTCCCTACCTTCCCTCTCTGTCTCTCTCTTTCTCTCTGATCTCCATACCCCCCCCCCCCCCCCCCCCCCCCCCGACACACACTAATAACATTTATTGTTATGCCCCCTCCCTACCTCCCCTCTCTGTCTCTCTCTTTTCTCTCTGATCTCCATACCCCCCCCCCCCCCCCCCCCCCCGACACACTAATAACATGCCATTGTTATGCCCCCTCCCTACCTCCCCTCTCTGTCTCTCTCTTTCTCTCTGATCTCCATACCCCACCCCCCCCCCCCCCACCCCGACCACACTAATAACATTTATTGTTATGCCATTGATATGCCCTCTCCCTACCTCCCCTCTCTGTCTCTCTCTTTCTCTCTGATCTCCATGCCCCCCCCCCCCCCCCCCCGACACACTAATAACATTTATTGTTATGCCCCCTCCCTACCTTCCCTCTCTGTCTCTCTCTTTCTCTCTGATCTCCATACCCCCCCCCCCCCCCCCCCGACACACTAATAACATTTATTGTTATGCCCCCTCCCTACCTCCCCTCTCTGTCTCTCTCTTTCTCTCTGATCTCCATGCCCCCCCCCCCCCCCCCCAGACACACACTAATAACATTTATTGTTATGCGCCCCTCCCTACCTTCCCTCCTCTGTCTCTCTCTTTCTCTCTGATCTCCATGCCCCCCCCCCCCCCACACACACACTAATAACATTTATTGTTATGCCCCCTCCCTACCTCCCCTCTCTGTCTCTCTCTTTCTCTCTGATCTCCATACCCCCCCCCCCCCACACACACACACACACTAATAACATTTATTGTTATGCCCCCTCCCTACTTTCCCTCTCTGTCTCTCTCTTTCTCTCTGATCTCCATACCCCCCCCCCCACACACACACACAACACACTAATAACATTTATTGTTATGCCCCCTCCCTACCTCCCCTCTCTGTCTCTCTCTTTCTCTCTGATCTCCATGCCCCCCCCCCCCCACACACACACACACACACACTAATAACATTTATTGTTTATGCCCCCTCCCTACCTTCCCTCTCTGTCTCTCTCTCTTCTCTCTGATCTCCATACCCCCCCCCCCCCCCCCCCCCACACACACTAATAACATTTATTGTTATGCCCCCTCCCTACCTCCCCTCTCTGTCTCTCTCTTTCTCTCTGATCTCCATACCCCCCCCCCACACACACACACACTAATACACATTTATTGTTATGCCCCCTCCCTACCTTCCCCTCTCTGTCTCTCTCTTTCTCTCTGATCTCCATACCCCCCCCCCACACACACACACACACACTAATAACATTTATTGTTATGATTCCCCCCCTCCCTACCTTCCTCTCTCTGTCTCTCTCTTTCTCTCTGATCTCCATGCCCCCCCCCCCCCCCCCCCCACACACAACACACCTAATAACATTTATTGTTTATGCCCCCTCCCTACCTTCCCTCTCTGTCTCTCTCTTTCTCTCTGATCTCCATACCCCCCCCCCCCCCTCCAACCCCCACACACACCTTCTGTTTTTTTTATTTCTCCCACTCACTACTGACAAGCATTTCGTCCAAAAGGGAATAAAATTTATTCTTCTGATCCTCCATCTTTGCTTCGTTGAATTTAGTTGTAAATTCTGTCACTGGTGTACTCTCTCTGACAAAGTTGAAACACCGATTGACTGAACAACTGATTTGTCGCAGCAGAGCTGCAAACTTGATTTACTTCATTACAATTCACACAATGGAAAATCTTAAACAATGATCAACAATTTCTTCCTTCTTAGAACTCAGTGATGATCACTGCTCTTATAATATTAATATTATGCCCT
>CM065698.1:51269141-51284141 GCA_017654935.2 Phymorhynchus buccinoides | reverse complement strand
GCCCGCTGTGGGTTGTTGATGCGAGGATGTCTTGCGTATCCTCCCTCAGTGGGTGCGCCTTCCCTTGGCGGTTGAGGACCCCCGGGTCACTGTCCATCCCCACCCACCCACTCCTAAGCCCGTGAGCCGGTCTCCCCCTTGATCAGCAGCACGGATCTACTGGGGGTTTGTTGACGCGAGGATGGCTCGCGTATTTCTCCCTCAGTCGGCCCGCCCCCACTCGGTGTGCTGAGATCCTCCGGGTTACCTACTACACCCCCCACACCCCCCTCAAGATCCCCCAAACAACTATCGAACCTTTATAACATAGCATTTCGCTTTAAACAATAGTATACAAGTCCGTGATGTAAATATTTCCCCCTATCGCATAGATAGGGAAGTCCCAGGGGAAATAATTCTTTCCCCTGGTAGGACCATAAGAATTTGAAATTAAAATTGGTTTTATCTTTTGTAAATATTTAAAATAAATTTATACTTCTGTAAATGTAAAATAAATATTTGTATATACATTCTGTTAACATAAATAAGGGCCAAACTTGGGTTTTTTAATAATAAAATAAAAATTAGAATTTTTAATCCCGTAGCCCTGGAATGTTATTTGACAATTAAGGGGTTGATTCTAGGCCAGACTCCCAACACTATTTCACTTCATTATTTTATATCACCATACCTAGTTTACTAATTGTCGATCGACAAAACAACTAATTTTACAAATTTTAAATCCTCTTAATAAAAAAAAGTCCACACGATACTTGCGATTTAGAGAATGCCCTCTCTGTTATCTGTGTCGTCCTCGTCCTTGTAACGTCTGCTTACGTTTTGTGTTTGCTTTATTTTGTATTTTTTTCAAATCTAACCGAGGCAAATGTTCCAGATGTGCCTTCCCGGTTCGAGAGCACGCACACACAACACACACTCACGCACGCACGCACGTACACACTCACGCACGCACGCACGCACGCACACACACACACACGCACACACGCACACGCACACGCACACACACACACACACACACACACAGATAATAATAATAATAATAATAATAATAATAATAATAATAATAATAATAGTGAATCATTTATATAGCGCATTCCTCCACCAATGTGGAGCTCTATGCGCTTAACAACAACAAAAATTAAGAAGCAACAAATTCAACAACAACACGAAATAATCGCTCACGCACATGCAAATAGGCATACACATACACCCCCCCCCCACACATACACGCACGTAACCGACACACACACACACACACACACACACACACACACACATACACACATACACACACACACACACACACACACACACACACACACACACACACACACACACACACACGCACGCACACGCACACGCACACGCACACACACACACACCGTTACCATCACCACCACTCACCCCACCCAAAAAACACAATACAAAATACAATCAGTTGAACAAAGCATCAACACACACTCTCTCTCTCTCTCTTCTCTCTCTCTCTCTCTCTCTCTCTCTCCTCTCTCTCTCTCTCTCTCTCTCTCTCTCTCTCTCTCTCTCTCTCTCTCTCTCTCTCTTTCTGTTTCGGACAACAGACCCTTGTATATCAATTGCAGTCAACACACAGTGAAACTAATATGGGGGGAGGGGAGTGTGTGTGTGAGAATAGAGTCCAGAAGTAATGTGGCCTAAAGGTTGTGATGTAGCTTGAACAGGTGGGTCTTGAGAGCTGATTTGAAACATTGCAAGGACTGGATATGGCGGATTTCGCGTGGTAAGGAGTTCCAAACTGATGGGGCCGAAAAGGAAAAGGAGCGCTCACCAAACATTTTTGTTCGTGTACTAGGAACACAGAGAATTTTCGAATCTGAAGATGACCGCAATAATAATTTATTGCCTTGATGGAGTATAGACAGAAAGCATGTCAGAAATGTAGCTAGGGGCATTTCCAGAGAAATAAGAATGACATAGAGTGGAAATTTTGTAGTCAATACGTGCTTTGATGGAAAGCCAATGAAGGGATATCAGGAGTGGTTGAACATGATGATACTTAGAGACCTTGAGGACAAGTCTGGCAGCAGAGTTCTGGACTTTTTGAAGCTTGTCAATGAGGTGTTGGGGGCAGCCATACAAGAGTGAATTACAATAATCTAGTTTAGAGAGAACAAAAGCGCAGACTAGTATTTTAGTAGTATCTATAGACAGGAGATGGCGAATCGTACCAATGCGACGCAGCTCACAGTATGCTGACCGACAGATAGTTTGAACTTGTGAGTCAACACTCATATCTTGAGAGATGTGGAAGCCAAGATTTCTAGCAGAAGGAGAAAAAGGTATTTGAGTGTCACAGACAGAGATGGAATCAGGCTTTGGGTACGGAAGTTTTCTAGATGGAGAGTGGATGAACAAGGCCTCCGTTTTGTCGTCATTCAGCTTCAGTTTGTTTTGTAGCATCCATGATTTGATGTTGCGAATGCAGAATTCAAGTGAAGATATAGAAGGAAGAATGGTAGATGGGGATACAGGCTTGTGGAGTTGTGTATCATCAGCAAAAGACTGAGAATCAACTGAATGAGAAGTGATCAACTCGGACAGGGGTTTAGTGTACATGATGAAGAGGACTGGTCCAAGTACTGAGCCTTGAGGAACCCCACATGTGAGGCCAACCATTGCAGAAGATGAGTCATTGATGGAGACAGACTGAGTTCGACCAGAAAGGTAAGACGAGAACCATGACAGAGCAGTGCTTGATATTCCATAGGTGATTTGAAGCCTCTTAAGGAGTGTATGGTGGTCAATAGTATCAAAAGCAGCTGAAAGATCCAAAAGAGTTAATATAGATGCGTCACCAGAGTCAAGAGCTAAGAGAATGTCATTAGTTACTTTCAACAGTGCCGTTTCAGTGCTGTGAAATGGCCTGTACGCTGATTGTGAACAACTGATGAGTTGATGTTCATTGAGATAGCCTAGGAGTTGATGAAGAACTAATTTCTCAATGATTTTTGATATGAAAGAGAGGTTGGATATAGGCCTATAGTTCTTGAGAGTGTTTGGGTCAAGGGATGATTTCTTTAGAAGTGGTTTGACAATGGCAGTTTTGAACACAGATGGAAAGGAGCCAGATGTTAGAGAGTTGTTGACAATATGGGTGAGAGTAGGGAGTAGTTCATCAAGATACTCTATGAAAAGTGGCGTCGGTATAGGGTCAAGAGGACAGGAAGTGGGTTTAGCTTTTAGAATGATCTTCTTCAATTCAAAGGCAGTAACTGGCTGAAATTCCAAGAACGTGGATGTTGTTCCTATTTGATCAACAGGGTGGTAGGCCTAGGTGTAGAAGAAGCCTGATCAAGTTCGTTTCTGATCAGCTGGATTTTCTTAACAAAGTAGTCGTTAAAGACATCAGGAAGGTCACTGACAGGGTGGGTGGTAGGGAGAGGGGTGCTTTTTTCACGCCCCAGTAGTTTGCTGCAGATAGAAAACAGCCGACTAGAGGTCACTGCATTGTTTATTTGGTCAGTGTAAAAGGAGGATCTTGCTGTCAACACTATGTTCGCTATTTTTCGTTTCGCAGCGTTGAAGATTTGTTTCGTAACGGTAAGGGGGGTCTTAAGCCATGCTCTTTCAGCTACACGCTTTTCTGACTTCGCCGAGTTCAGTTCAGTGCTAACTAAAGGGTACCACGGCTCCAGTCTATCGGCACGCTCTTGGCGGTGACGTAACGGCGCGTGTGTGTCGATAACGCGAGTGAGAGCGCTGTTAAGGTTGTTGACCGTGGGGCATGATTCAGGGCAGATAGTCGCGCGCAACTCTGCTTGAAATGCTGATCTGTCCATGCCGCGTACATTACGAGACTGTCTGTACGATGGGGTGTCAGACGGGACAGACAAACATAGTTCACAAACAATACAGAAATGGTCAGAAGCAAGAGATTGAGTGACATGAGTAGAGCGTAGCAAATCATCATCTGGTCTATAAATTACCCAGTCCAGAATGTGGCCACGTTCATGAGTTGGCTCGGTAACAGATTGACTAAAGTGAAACATATCCAAAGCATTAATCGTCTTAGTCGTTACAGGGTTATGCTGAGTATCAAAATGAACATTAATGTCTCCTAATATAATACACTTTCCAGAAAGGTTATTACAGTACTCTAAAAGGTCAGGGAATTCACTGAGAAACATAGCGTCTGTCAGTTTATTTTTGCGGCTTGGTGGAGGTCGGTACACGCAGATGAAGTGGACAGGAGAAGACGACGTTGCCAGGGTATCGCGAACTGCTTCAAAGCTGAGGTGTTGGAAGGGAAAGGCAGTGGAGGTAGAAAGATGCTTGGCCAGAGAGTTCTTAGAGATGAGCGCAATCCCCCCACCGCGTGAAGGGCGGGGGAAGGAAGAGAGTGTGTAGCCAGAATAAAGGGACAATTAATAGTATGCCACTTGTTGTAAAGTTAGAATGATCTCCCCTGAATGTCATCGATTG
The DNA here is from genome assembly GCA_017654935.2 of Phymorhynchus buccinoides. Taxonomy (NCBI): domain Eukaryota; kingdom Metazoa; phylum Mollusca; class Gastropoda; order Neogastropoda; family Raphitomidae; genus Phymorhynchus; species Phymorhynchus buccinoides. Next base: position 51,279,680 of record CM065698.1, on the reverse strand, counting down.
AGACCAACTGATGAAACTCAGGGGAGTTAATTTTGAACTCTATGGTCATTGTGTATTTTTGTGTTTAATAATTTCCCGTATTGGTATAGCATTGTTTAGACATAAGATAGTTTGCAACAAAACAGTATTAAATCCATCCATTATCTCTTAAATAATGTTTTTTTTTGGTTGATTGTTTATGTATTACATTAATATATGAAACATATTTGACAATTAAGATAGCGCTTCATTACTCTGCTTAGCCGGCCGTCACTATTATGGTCTGTGCACTTCTTTAAGATAGGGCTTTAGATACATTTTCTTGTTGCCCTATCTAATGAACATTGTTGATTTCCATTTGTGACTTTGAGAAATAAAATGCTATTTAAACCAAATAATCAGGTTTTTGAAAAATTATCAGAATATACTCATTAGGGTTACGTTGATATGGCTAGACGTTCTGTGAATCTGACACGATGGGCAGCATCTGCATGGCCTAATGAATCATTGTACCAAGTATTATTATGATCCGTGTAGTGGTTTAGGTGCTACGGACTAGCACACAATTTGTTCCCACAACATTGGGAAGTACACACACACACACACACACACACACACACCACATACACACAATACATCTTGCTCTTACAGACAGTCACGTTAAAAGACATACGTATTTGCCCTCGTCCACATTCACGTAATGTAGTCCCTAGTTTACTTATACCTAAATCGTAACGTGTGCGTGTAAAATGTACATATGTGTGTGTGTGCAAAAGCTCAAACTATTCCTCAGTACTCTGTTACGCAGAGAGAGTGAGAGAGAGTGTGTAAGTAACGGTGCATACGTGCATGCGTGCGTGCTAATGTGTTTTGCGTAAGTGATTGAGATAGAGTGCATGTGCATATGAGCTATTGTTTGTCAAACAATTTTGTATGTGTGTTGTGTGTATCATGTAAGGTACACGTAGGCGTGCCGGTGCGTATATGCGTGCGTGCGTGTGCGTGTTGTAGTATGATATGTGTGTAACGTGTGTGTGTGTGTGTGTAAACATGAAATGTGAACATTCATTTGTGCGTGTGCGTGTGCAAGAAGGTGCGTGCGTGTGTGTGTGTGTGTGAGAGAGAGAGAGATAATCGAATGTTTAATTGAAATTGTATATATAGAGAGGATAATAGAATAAGCAACAACATGTTTTTTGACATCCAGCCCTCTGGAAATAAAAGTAGAAGTGAAAACGGAAAACGAGTACAGACAACTAGCTATGCAAAGCATGCAAGCTACAACCCTATATAGCAACACAACAATAACAACATCAAACCTAATGCTATTAACTATACTCATTTTCAACATGCAAAAATTAAGAAGTAGGTCTACGCACCCACACACAACACAAAACCCCCACAAATTGGGAAGCACGCACACACACACACACACATGACAAAATCAATCTTGCTCTTACTTTACCTACTCATCGTTAAAATGTATACTTATTTGAAAGGAAACACATTCACGTAATAAACTCAAACCTAGTTCTACTTTACCTACTCATCTTAACGTACAATTTAAAATGCAAATACATATACATAATTATGCAAAAGCAAACCTATTCCTACAGTACATTACATAGAGAGAGAGAGATAGAGAGGAGAGAGAGAGAGAGAGAGAGAGATAGAGGAGAAGAGAGAGAGAGAATGAGAGAGAGAGAGAGATAAAAGAGAGAGAGAGACGGAGAGAGACCTCCCGAGAGAGAGAGAGAGAGAGAGAGAGAGAGACTCAAACTCTCTAACCATTTTAATGATTAGGCCTTGTGCCCGTATCACATAAGGTACAGGAGGGGGGCCGGGGAGTATATAAATCAAAACATAAACAAACGTTATATATGATAATATAAAATAATAACGAAATGCGGCATTGCGAGTAAACATAAAATAAATGTGAACATTCATTTATTCAAAATTGTCACAATTACAAGAACGGGGTGGGCAGTGGGAAGGGAGAGAGAGAGAGAGAGAGAGAGAGAGAGAGAGAGAGAGAGAGAGAGAGAGAGAGAGAGAGAGAGAGAGATGGAGGGAGAGAGAGGGAGGGAGAGCAGAGTCAAGCAAGCAAGACCCAGCACCAACGCTGGCAGGATACGTGAGAGAAAGAGTGAGAGACAGTGGCAGACAGACAGACAGCCCCCATATGTTTGTGTATAAAAGCACGTGCAACTCTAGGCCTGGTTCCTTCCCACTCAGCTAGAGAGGCCTGCGACCATTGGCCCGTCACACACTTGACCATGTACTAACGGGAAACCTGATTAGGACTGGCAATTACTGGCTTCTGACCGATGGTACTACTCTCTATCGCTGCCTTGTCTGGACAATCAAATCCAAGGACAATTATCTATAGATTAGTTGCCGTTCACGTTCGTTCTTAAACAATAAAAATATAAATATTGCAGCAAAATACGTTTGTCGCCAAGACTGTTCCTGGAGACACGACCCTACCTTTCCCAGGTAAGATTTGTGTTGTTGTTGTTGTTGTGTTTGGTTTGTTTGTTTGTTTTCGTTTTGTTTGCTTTTATAAGGGGGTTCGTCTTAATTACGTTTTTATAACCAACACAATCGCCGCCATCCTTTGATTAATATCATTGGTGTGGGGTTTTCTTTGGTTGTATTATTTTTATTTACTCTGTATTTATTCCGGTTATGGCCGTTGGTCAGATTGTTTTTCTTCTTTTTCTTCTGGCTTATGAAGTCCAAACTAATACTTAACCTTCCAGAGAGAGAGAGAGAGAGAGAGAGAGAGAGAGAGAGAGAGAGAGAGAGAGAGAGAGAGAGAGAGAGAGAGAGAGAGAGAGAGAGAGAGAGAGAGAGAGAGGGGGGGGAGAGAGAGGGAGAGATAGAGAGAGATTAAAAACTTAAACTTTATTTTCTAAGGATATATATTTTAGGCCAACACGTCCAACAAACTGCACAATTATAACGGAGCACAACCCTCTTCAAAGGGAGGCAACTCCATTCCCCAACTGCGTTCCCAGGCCATAAGGCCACAATGGTTACGTATGTGTCCGTTTTCCAGTTTTTACTGGTCTCCTCGCTGCATTCAGCCGACACATTATACGAGAGAGAGAGAGAGAGAGAGAGAGAGAGGAGAGAGAGAGAGAGAGAGAGAGAGAGAGAGAGAGAGAGAGAGAGAGAGAGAGAGAGAAGAGAGAGAGAGAGAGAGACCGACAGAGACCGACAGAGAGACAGACAGAGACAGAGACACAGAGAGACACAGAGAGAGGCAGACAGACAGACGGCCAGAGAGAGAGACAGAGACAGAGAGTGGGGTTGGGCAGTTAAGGTGTTTGTGTGTGTGGGGGGGGGGGGGGGGGGGGTATTTATAACGGTTTTATTTTCATATACAGTGTAACAATATTCTTTTTTTTTTTACTTCCTTTTCTATATTATTTTTGAAGCCCTATCGTTTCTTCACTTGCAAGTTTCTCTGTCTGTTTTTTATGTCATAAATAACCGTTTACCCCCCCCCCCCCCCCACACACCCACCCACCCACCCCTGTTTTGTACGTCCGCTGATGCTATTAACATTTTGTATATTTTGTTTGTATCGAGAAAAACAACAACTGGAGATTGTACATTTTACGTAAAGAACGTGACTTCGCTTATATGCGCATGTTGTTGTCTTTTAAATACAACAATGTTTGTTTCAAACAACATTTTGGGCTACGAAGTTTAAGAAATAAAGTATACGTACAAGTTTTGAGTTAATGGTTTGTGGTTCCAAGTGATACTAGTGACACGATAAACATTTACAAGGGATGGACTTTTTATTCGTTTTCAATATTTTTTAAAACGATGATTTTTCAGAACGCTTCCATTCCTGCTAAACGAGTGTGAGGAGGGGGTGGGGGCTGACTAAGTATAATACATACAATTTCAAAATCAGACCACATTAAAAAAAACACCATGGTATGTTCAACTTGGCTATCGATTTACAGTTTCCAATTAAAAAAGGGTAAATGTGCCATTGACTTTTGACTGAGTTCATTCTTCACCCAGTCCAGGGCTCGCTGTTAGAAAGCGGGGCCCAATCCTTCATTCCCGCTACCTTTACCTCCCGCAACGGACATGGCTGGACTGGGGAAATGTGACAGGGCATGGGAACAACTGACGTAATGGAATGTTGGCATACATTGAATATATTAAATGTTCATGATGATGCAAACATTCCTTGTTAATTAACACACAAAAAACACCCCAACGAATTATTTTATATTGTCTAGCTTTTATTTGATAATTATTTGAGGTTTGGCATTCGAGATAGATCATTACGTTTGCAGAAATCGGCCAGAGAAAACATAATTTTGCCTCTTTCTTTCTATTGACTTGATTTTTTTTTTAAAGGATCAAATAAACAAAGAAATGATTAAAAAAAAAGTGTTTCATGTTGTGTATACTGGTATAATATATAAAAATCATATAATAAAAAAACAAGTGTCCGTGTGTGTGTGTGTGTGTGTGTGTGTGTGTGTGTGAAACACAAAACGGGCCTTATAACTCCGCCGTTTTTCGACCAAATCGCTTCAAATTTGCTGTGAGCCCTACCGGGGCGATGACAACGGCAACCGAGGCGGCCGTGCCATTTGCGCGGTTTGGCAAATGCGCGAAACGCGTATCCGCCGGCCTCTCGGCGCCCATATCTCCGGTATTTCTGGACGGATTGCCTTCACATTTGGAAGGTAGGTGACCGAGGATGGTGACAATATGTGTGCCAAATTGGAAGCGAATCTATTCATAAACGCGCGCGATATACGCCGCTTCACCTTTTCACAAATAACTCCGCCATTTCTTAACTGAATCGCTTCACATTTGCTCTTAGACTTGCTGTGATCGGGGCAAAGCCTGGCATAAAATCTGAAGAGAATTGGGAGAGCGCGTCACCCTCAGAGCAGCGCCAACGGGAAACAGGGCCTTATAACTCCGCCGTTTCTTAACTGAATCGCTTCAAATTTGCTGTACTCAGCGTTACCAGTACTTGGCGTTACCGTTTCTAGGGAGAGCGCATCACTCTCAGAGCAGCGCCAACAGGAAACGGGGCCTTATAACTCCGCCTTTTCTTAACCGAATCGCTTCAAATTTGCTGTACTCAGCGTTACCAGTACTTGGCGTTACCGTTACTAGGCGTTACCGTTACTAGGCGTTACCGTTAGTAGGCGTTACCGTTACTAGGCGTTACCGGTACTCGGCGTTGCGCTAGTAGACATAACATTGTAATAGGACCTAAATAGAAAATTTATATTTTGGAGGTTGTTGACTATTTTTGGCTTTTGCGCGACTGAGAGACTTATGTTGGTTTTCCCAAGCACCATCACATCACAAACAGCAGTAAAGCATTCTACCCTTGGACATATTGAGCACTGAACGAATTGGAGAGAGAGAGAGAGAGAGAGAGAGAGAGAGAGAGAGAGAGAGAGAGAGAGAGAGAGAGAGAGAGAGAGAGAGAGAGAGAGAGAGAGAGAGAGAGAGAGAGAGAGAGAGAGGTGGACGAGTCAGACGCTTCAGATAATGATCTATCGACAATGACATATACAGTCTTTATGTCAAGAGGGACATTTTCTATATTTGTAGCAGGCCAGATACATATAGTAACGAACACAAATAGTTCAACAAGAAAGGAAAGCGATTATGATTCATTAGAGGGAGAGGAAGGGAACACTGATCACTGAGCACTCAACACTCAAACACTTTATTTAACAAGGATAAAGATTTTAGGCGATGCCTATTCTTACAATCTGTCTTTGTATGAGAGAGAGGGAGAGAGGGGAGGGAAGAAGGGAGAGGGGATGGAGGAGGAGCGAGAGAGAGAGAGAGAGAGAGAGAGAGAGAGAGAGAGAGAGAGAGAGAGAGAGAGAGAGAGAGAGAGAGAGAGAGAGAGAGAGAGAGAGAGAGAGAGAGAGAGAGAGAGAGAGAGAGAGAGAGAGAGATGTACCTGTCGGTGTGTGTGAGACGGGAGATAGAGAAACAGAGAGAGACACACACGTACCTATTGGTCTGTGTGTCTGTCTGTTTATATATATATATATAGATATATTTATCTGTCTCTGCCTTTGTATTTGATCACTCTCTTTCTCTGTCTGTCTCTCTCTCTCTCTCTCTCTCTCTCTCTCTCTCTCTCTCTCTCTCTCTCTCTCTCTCTCTCTCTCTCTCTCTCTCTCTCTTCTTTGTCTAGTCTTCACTTCCGTTTAGTTCACTTCCTTTTAGCCCCCTCTGTGTGAAAAGGTCTGTTGGACTTCCACACTTCCTTATTTCTAATTCATAACCCCGATGTTGTGTTGCTCTTTGCCAGGAATAAGTTTATAATTTGCAACAGTTTCACATAATAAAATGGTCAAACTGCATTCGGTTTTCCATTTCGTCTTTCATAATTATGTGTTCTGCCTCTTTGGCTTACTCGGCTCGCAAGGTGTTTATATAAATATGATGTCTACTTTTGGTAGGTCTGTCTGTCTCTGTCGATCCCTACGTCTTTCTGTGTGTCTCTCTGTCTGTCTGCCCCCCCCCCTCTCTCTCCCCCTCTCTCTCTCTCTCTCTCTCTCTCTCTCTCTCCTGTCTCTCTCTCTCTCTCTCTCTCTCTCTCTCTCTCTCTCTCTCTCTCGACTTCTCCCTACTATTTGATTTGAAATCTCTACTAAGCAAAGGTACCTTCATGTACACGATCCTAAATAAGTAACCACCAAAATATATTATTACTAAATTTAAAGTCCATACAATTCGAAGCAAAACCAAATTAATAATGCCCCCTGCCCCAGAACTGATCAATCTCCCATGTTGTCCTTGAGGTGTTCTGGAACCGACCTTGGAGACGTCTTCGGTGGATGACCCTGACATGTCTTGGGCGTGATCATGCTTAGAACATCAGGTCAAAGTTTCTCCTTGTGATTATTCAATATTCCCCCAGTTGGCATACTGCTGACATTTTCCATCTGGCTACTTGCTTTAGGCTTCAGCCAGGTCTCAGAGCCCCAGAATATTCTTGTCGGTCATCTTTGTTAGGTCGTAGATTTTTGGTAGTGAGTGATAGAAAAAAGCTGACTACTGCACTGTTTATGGCCAACCTGTCAGTTTCTCACGTGCAAAACGTGAATGTTTATTTTCTCAGTTTGAACACTATTTTTAGCGTTTTGTGTTTCGGACCAACTGAGCTGTGGCTCAAGCACCATAATGGCTAGATGCATGGTGAGTGGATCTGAAAATAGCTTGGACCCTAGGGAGCAAAATACAATTATTCACAAAATGTTAACGTTTTGCACGTGTTACCGGAAAAATCAGCAATTTACTATTTGCAGAATTATTGCCTCTCAGGATATTCCCATCTTATCTCTTTTTTCTTCTTCTTTCAAAGTGCTGTTATTCTGAAAAATTGTCATGTGTCTCAGAATTGTTTCCTTTTTTTTCGTAATCAATTCAAACCACCAATTCAAGTTCACCATTGCTCGTTATTATCCATGTTTGCTTTTAATTCCCATTTTGATTCTTGTTCAATTATTTCATGTGCCAAATTTCTTGACTTTTGTTTTTTGTCATTTTCTTGACTTGATTGTTTTATGTAGCTTAATTTTTCTTTGCTCTTCTGATGCATGGTTTTCTTTCTTTCTTCCTTTTATTTCTATTTCTGTTTTGAGTGTGTGATTGAGAGGGCCAGGTGCAAATAAGCTATTGTAGCTTATCCTTTCTACCCCTAATAAAACATTCATATTCGTATTCGTATTCTCTCTTCTAGTTTATTTCTTTTTCCAACATTTGAAAAAGAAAGTTGAATTTTTTTCTTTCTTTCTTCCTTTTATTTCTATTTCTGTTTTCATTTGTCTTCTTTTTTTGCTGTTATTCATCTTGTTATTCCCCCTCCTCCTTCTCTTCTCCTTCTCTTCTTCTTCTTCTTCTTCTTCTTCTTCTTCTTCTTCTTCTTCTTCTTCTTCTTTTTTTCTTCTTCTTGTTCTTCTATCTTCTTGTTCTTCTTTTTTCTTCTTGTTCTTCTTGTTCTTCTTGTTCTTGTTCTTGTTCTTGTTCTTGTTGTTGTTCTTCTTCTTCTTCTTCTTCTTCTTCTTCTTCTTCTTCTTCTTCTTCTTCTTCTTCTTCAATGTTCTGTTCTCGATATTCTTGTTACTGTTCTTCAATAATCTGAAAATGCTTTCTACAGTTGTGTATTTGTTGATTCAATACAATTTTAAAATCGTCACATCTTTAGAAATATGTCATCATAATTTATTTATGTATTTATTTACTTATTTAATTATTTAGACTCACAAAATGGCCTCAGGTACAACAGAAAGACACCCTCTTTTGCTTGGATAATTAAATCCATCCTTTATTACACAAGAACACAAATGAACCACTAGAATGTTAGTTCTACATTAAAATAAAATTGCAGGAAATTATCAGGAAATTATAAAGCATAAAATAACATTTTCCGGACAAAATTATATTAACATTTCACAGGGATGACAAAAAACTGTAACAATTGTATTTTTTTAATTTCTGATTAATTAATTATTATCCACATTTCTTGTTTCTCACCTGGAGTAGTGCCATACATTAGGCCAACGTGTTACAAAAATGCCAGAGCCCCAATGTGCTGCCTGGCAGGAGGTCATGATGGTGATTAGCTGGGAAATAGCCTACACGACAGAGATCAAGGTCCGGGTAGTTCAGACTTCCGCACATAAATAGAACACTCCTTCCAGCAACTGCACGAAGAAAGCAGAGAGATCATGGAGTGTGGGTGTGGGGTGTGGGGGTGGTTAGGACGATAGGAATGGGATGGGTGAAGGGTTAGGGTTAAGGTTAGGTGTAGTTGCTACGAGACGGAATCCAAACATTAAGCTAAAACGAATAGGAAATGAGCAACCGAGTTTCTTTGAAATGTAACTACAAGAACAGCATAGCATCATACTGATGCACAAATTCACGGAAGTTGGTATTATCTGATTGTTGTTCAGCCTTATTCTTGAAAGCTCGGTTGAAGTTTTGCATACGTTTCCATCTGGGTGTTATGAGCCTTTAACAGTTGGGATCGCCTTGCTTAAAGGACATTCTTGCAGTTGTCCATTCAGACTACATTCCTTGAGACGTTGTATATCTGGTCATATCGTTGGTTTCCTGTTCTGTATTGAATGCAAGCTCGGTTAACTCAAACCTGTCCCCGCCAGTACGTGTTTCATGCGATCAGCTGCGGTTCCAGAGTTCTCTTTGATTCTGTGATGCTTTCGGTGTTGACAACTATCAATGACTGATTTAGTTTGCCGGATGATCAATGTGATCGATGGATTGGGGTACAATATTGATTGGCAGATAGCTATGGTCATTGCTGCTTTCCCATCAATTAATATGAAAGACATTCATTCATTCATTCATTTGTTCGTTCATTCATTAATTCATCCATCCATTCATTCATGCATTCATTCATTCATTCATCGATTCATTAATTCATCCATCCATTCATTCATTCATTCATTCATCGAGTCATTCATTCATTCATTCATCCATTAATTCATCCATTCATCCATTCATTAATTCATCCATTAATTAATTCATTCATTTTTTCGTCCATCCATCCATTCATCTATTTTTTCCTCCATAATTAATTAATTAGCTAATTAAATAATTCATTAATTAATTCATTAATTCATTCATCCATTAATTCATTCATTCGTTCGTTCGTTAACTTATTCATGCATTGATACCAGCCTATATAGTAGATCGCTGTGGTACCAGCATACCGTCCCTTCCATGAACATGTAAGTGCACTGTCTGTTGACTACAAAAGCACCTAGGAGTTTTAGAAAGAGTTTCTTTACAATTTGGGTCAAACTACTCTGTAGGGAAATGGTTTGCTCAGCTCACACAACAGCAAAGTAGGCCTCGCGGCCTCTCTACTCCCACACGAGCATCAAGCTTTACAGTGATGAAATGGTGGGCCCATTTACTCGTCTGTCCAATAAAAATGGCATCTACGTACCATCATCATGATCATCAATGCTACGTTTTGTGTCGTTGAGAACATTCAATGTTCACTGAAAGTTTACAGGGTGAACCATCGCTTTACTTGGACGCAGCGCCTGTCCATTGCCACGTCCTTTTGATGGCGATTTATTTGAAATAGTTTGAACACGGTGAAATTATGACTTGCATTTCGGGAGAAAATGGTAGGGGTGGGGATGGGAGAGGAAGAGGAGGTGCGTGCGTGAGTGTGTGAGTGTGTGTGTGTGTGTGTGTGTGTGCGTGTGCGTGCGTGTGCGTGTGCGTGCCCGCGCGCGCGCATGTGTTTGAAACTTCGTATTATTGATACAATATGCATCATTTAAAGGATTATGTCGTATTGAAATCATATGCTGGGCCTGTATTCACGTTGCATGACGCTAACTTAGAAGCTCTTCCAATGTCCTATAGGATTTAATAGGACTTTTGGAAGAGCTTCTAAGTTAGCATGATGCTAAGTCTCATGCTATCTCAACGTGAATACAGGCCCTGGGACGGTATTCATGTCGAGATAGCATGAGAGTTAGCATGATGCTAACT
>CM065698.1:51259141-51261641 GCA_017654935.2 Phymorhynchus buccinoides | reverse complement strand
GGGGGGGGGTGGGGGGGTGGGGGGGGTTGTGGGGGGGGGGGGGGGACCTTGGGCAGGGGGGGGCAAGGGGGGGGGGGGGACCTGATTGACATATTGAGCCCTTGGCATTGCTGAAGGTGACGGTTCAACCATCGATGGCTTATCGGCTTTAGACCTGCCTCAAAGAGATTGCAGTGATGTCCTCAGCCTTTTCCCAAGCCTATTGATCCCCTTGCATCCCCCCCTCTCTGCATGTGTCTCTCTGTCTTTCTCTCTCTCTCTCTCTCTCTCTCTCTCTCTCTCTCTCTCTCTCTCTCTCTCTCTCTCTCTCTCTCTCTCTCTCTCTCTCTCTCTCTTTTTATCTCTCTTTCTCTCTCTCTCTTCTCTCTCTCTCTCTCACTCACTCTCATTCACTCTCTCTCTCTCTCTCTCTCTCTCTCTCTCACTCTCTCTCTCTCACTCTCTCTCTCTCTCGTTCTCTCTCTATCTCTTTCTCACTCTCTTTCTCACTCTCTCTCTCTCACTCTCTCGTTTTCACCCCCCCCCCCCCCCCCCCCCCCCGCTCTCTCTCTTTGTCTCTCCCTTTCTCTCATTATACACTGATGGAAAAAAGTTAGGGACCAGTCACACACACATGCACAACTTTCCAACCACGAATGGCAATGCAATGGTTTTGGGCAAGCATTTAGTTAATTATCTCGTCAATCAGAGAACCAAATTTCATTCCGATTTGATTATCCGTTTGCTTTCAGCGAGCGCTCAAACAACATAGGGGTTCAAAACGAAAATTGCAAGTCCTTCGACATGTTCAGTAGTGTGTGTGTGTCCACCACGATTCCTTTGGCATTCATCACATCTGCGCCTCATGGAGTTCACCAGCTTCACGAAGCTCGTCCTGCCGATGCTCCAACAGATGGGACCCCAGGCCATCTTCCAAGATGACAACGCGACCCCACACCGAGCTAGTGTGGTGACCAACTTCATCCAACAGACTGGTGTTGTCAGGCTTGTTTGGACGGCCTGCAGCCCAGATTTCAACCCCATAGAGCATGCATGGGATGAACTTGATAGGCGGGTGAGGGCAAATCATCCTCCCCCCAGGAATCTCCAGCACCTACTCCACATGCTTCGTGCTGAGTGGCAGGCCATCCCACAGGAGTTATTCGTGAAGTAGGTGAACTCCATGAGGCGCAGATGTGATGAATGCCAAAGGAATCGTGGTGGTCACACTACTGAACATGTCGAAAGACTTGCAATTTTCGTTTTGAACCCCTATGTTGTTTGAGCGCTCGCGGAAAGCAAACGGATAATCAAATCGGAATGACATTTGGTACTCTGATTGACGAGATAATGAATTAAATGCTTGCCCCAAAACATTGCATTGCCATTCGTGGTTGGAAAGTTGTGCATGTGTGTGTGACTGGTCCCTAACTTTTTTTCCATCAGTATATAATATATATTTTCCAATGATCTCCTGTTATGCATCTCTTGTTCTTGTGAACGTTTTTGCCGGTGACACTACTCTACATGACACAATGCAGAAGACTGCAGACTCAGTGCTTACTGGCTTACATATATATTGATTTATTGCAATGTTTGATTGCTTTGCAAATTATTGTTAACTTGTTTTTTGGTCGAGGACATGGTGGAAAAAAAGAATTGTTGCTTATCCATTTATCCTCATTACAAATGTCAATTCAATTCAATTCACTCCCTGTGTGTTTTCTACCTACATGAATGCACGAGCGTTCATCAATACAGCCCCCCCCCCCCTCCTCTGCTTCCTCCCATACTTCAACACACACACACACACACACACACACACACACACACACACACACATCACACACACACACACACACACACACACACACACGCGCGCGCGCGCACACGCACGCACGCGCACGCGCACGCACGCGCACGCACGCACACACACACACACACACACACACACACACACACACACACACACACACACACACTCCTCCACCCTAAATACAGGGATGGTTGACCGGGACCATAACACATTGTCACCGTCTCTATGCGTCACTCTCAGTGTGCTCCGTCTCTATATGTGCGCCCGTCTCTATGTATCCCCTCCTCTATGTTTGGGTTAGGGTGGGGTTAAGGTTGGGGTTAAGGTTGGGGTTAAGGTTGGGGTTAAGGTTGGGGTTAAGGTTGGGGTTAAGGATGGGGTTAAGGATGGGGTTAAGGTTGGGGTTAAGGTTGGGGTTAAGGTTGGGGTTAAGGTTGGGGTTAAGGTTGGGGTTAAGGTTGGGGTTAAGGTTGGGGTTAAGGTTGGGGTTAAGGATTGGGTTAAGGATGGGGTTAAGGTTGGGGCTAAGGTTGAGGTTAAGGTTGGGGTTAAGTATGGGGTTAAGGTTGGGGTTAAGGATGGGGTTAAGGTTGGGGTTAAGGTTGGGGTTAAGGTTGGGGTTAAGGTTGGGGTTAAGGTTGGGGTTAAGGTTGGGGTTAAGGTTGGGGTTAAGGTTGGGGTTAAGGTTGAGGTTAAGGTTGGGGT
>CM065698.1:51246641-51254141 GCA_017654935.2 Phymorhynchus buccinoides | reverse complement strand
AGGAGTGTCTCACTACCACACTGACCAGAAGGACCCTGTGTGTCAGGAGTGTCTCACTACCACACTGACCAGAAGGACCCTGTGTGTCAGGAGTGTCTCACTACCACACTGACCAGAAGGACCCTGTGTGACTCCACACTGTCCAGAAGGACTATGTGTGACAGGAGTGTCTCACTACCACACTGACCAGAAGGACCCTGTGTGTCAGGAGTGTCTCACTACCACACTGACCAGAAGGACCCTGTGTGTCAGGAGTGTCTCACTACCACACTGACCAGAAGGACCCTGTGTGTCAGGAGTGTCTCACTACCACACTGACCAGAATGACCCTGTGTGTCAGGAGTGTCTCACTACCACACTGACCAGAAGGACCCTGTGTGACAGGAGTGTCTCACTACCACACTGACCAGAAGGACCCTGTGTGTCAGGAGTGTCTCACTACCACACTGACCAGAAGGACCCTGTGTGTCAGGAGTGTCTCACTACCACACTGACCAGAAGGACCCTGTGTGTCAGGAGTGTCTCACTACCACACTGACCAGAAGGACCCTGTGTGTCAGGAGTGTCTCACTACCACACTGACCAGAAGGACCCTGTGTGTCAGGAGTGTCTCACTACCACACTGACCAGAAGGACCCTGTGTGTCAGGAGTGTCTCACTACCACACTGACCAGAAGGACCCTGTGTGACTCCACACTGTCCAGAAGGACTATGTGTGACAGGAGTGTCTCACTACCACACTGACCAGAAGGACCCTGTGTGTCAGGAGTGTCTCACTACCACACTGACCAGAAGGACCCTGTGTGTCAGGAGTGTATCACTACCACACTGACCAGAAGGACCCTGTGTGTCAGGAGTGTCTCACTACCACACTGACCAGAATGACCCTGTGTGTCAGGAGTGTCTCACTACCACACTGACCAGAATGACCCTGTGTGTCAGGAGTGTCTCACTACCACACTGACCAGAAGGACCCTGTGTGTCAGGAGTGTCTCACTACCACACTGACCAGAAGGACCCTGTGTGTCAGGAGTGTCTCACTACCACACTGACCAGAAGGACCCTGTGTGTCAGGAGTGTCTCACTACCACACTGACCAGAAGGACCCTGTGTGTCAGGAGTGTCTCACTACCACACTGACCAGAAGGACCCTGTGTGTCAGGAGTGTCTCACTACCACACTGACCAGAAGGACTCTGTGTGTCAGGAGTGTCTCACTACCACACTGACCAGAAGGACTCTGTGTGTCAGGAGTGTCTCACTACCACACTGACCAGAAGGACTCTGTGTGTCAGGAGTGTCTCACTACCACACTGACCAGTATGACCCTGTGTGTCAGGAGTGTCTCACTACCACACTGACCAGAAGGACCCTGTGTGTCAGGAGTGTCTCACTACCACACTGACCAGAATGACCCTGTGTGTCAGGAGTGTCTCACTACCACACTGACCAGAAGGATCCTGTGTGTCAGGAGTGTCTCACTACCACACTGACCAGAAGGACTGTGTGTCAGGAGTGTCTCACTACCACATTGACCAGAAGGACCCTGTGTGTCAGGAGTGTCTCACTACCACACTGACCAGAAGGACCCTGTGTGTCAGGAGTGTCTCACTACCACACTGACCAGTAGGACCCTGTGTGTCAGGAGTGTCTCACTACTACACAATACCCATTCTCGTAAACTATTTTTCTGTGCCCACATACTCCCAATAATAGACTATGCATCCACGCTATGGGATAATTGTAGTCAAACAAACTTAAAAGTGATACATCGTTTGTATAAAAAGGCAGTAAAAATGTTGTTAAAATCCAGTTCTTTGACAAATAATGATTACAACAAACTTAATATTCTAACACTATAAAATAGATTATTCTTCAATAAAGCAATATGTATGCATAACGTTGTCAATGGAAACGCGCCTAAAAAGGTAACAAATGCATTTAAATTCAACATTTGCATTCAACATCCACAGACATAATCACTTATCATTTCCTCGACCACATAACAATATTTACAAATCAAGTTTTCTTTACTCCGGTGGTACTTTGTGGAACCAATTACAACAAAATGTTAAAAAGTTTAAAGAACAGGAACCATTTCAAGAAAAAAATGAAAATTTACCTAATGAATAAATAATTTCCCCTTTGTGGAAATGACAAACATTCCTGCATATTGCGTATGTATTGTATTCAACGTAGCTATTATTGTGCTAAGCGATGTCTTGTGTATTACACACATTAAGTTTCAGGGCCATGTCTTTTTGTTTCATCTGAGGGTGTAATGCTATTACTAACATGTTTATTGATCATAGCACCATGTCTTTCTTCCTTGCTAAAAAACATCCCTTTGTCATTGTTAATAACTATGTGACTGTTCCCCCTTCCCCCATTTTTGTTGGTGTGTGTGTGTGTGTGTGTGTGTGTGTGTGTGTGTGTGTGTGTGTGTGTGTGTGTGTGTGTGTGTGTGTGTGTGTGTGTGTGTGTGTGTGTTACTCAATTTAACGTCCTTCCACTAAAAGTGATTCAGACAAAATTATAGTGTGTTGTGATGTTGGTGTGGTGAGTGTATGTGCATGTGCCTGTGAGTGTGTGTATGCATTAAAGTAAGTAACAGGATATCTATGCAGGCTTAATCATAACTCTCTCCACCTCCGACCTCATTAAAATGTTAAACGTACACTTAAAGAAGATAACCGAACAATGAACAATGTTAAAGATACGTACTAAGTGAACTACTTAATAAACATTTACAAACAGAATCAAGAATAGAATAATTGTTTAGAATACTGGGTAGAGACAATGGTGTCGATCCATCAGTAAAACCGTCAATACCCGAATTCTGGAAAAGTTCTCTTGCTTTAGGACAATGAATCAGTAAATGACTGACACTCAAGGATTCACCACACATACATTTGACATTATTGCAATATTTGGTTTTGAATGAATTCAACCGAAGTCTATGGATTAGACTTTCAATCAGTCATGCAAAAATGATTTTAAGAACTAATAATTCATCTTAAAGACTGAAGAAAATGTACAATTATCTCTAGCAGAGTTGTGAATTACGTTTAATAATCAGTTTTAAGAAAATCACAGAACATTTTATGCGTTATACTGTGTTTGTTCATCGCCATATTTGATGTCACTGATATAGCAATTCTGTTTTGAAGACTCTTTTTTACGGAAGCAAAGAAAATGGGCAAAGCAAAGCACTGCAACATACTATGATAGTTAGCAACGACAATGGGCAAAGCAAAGCACTGCAACATACTATGATAGTTAGCAACGACAATGGGCAAAGCAAAGCACTGCAACATACTATGATAGTTAGCAACGACAATGGGCAAAGCAAAGCACTGCAACATACTATGATAGTTAGCAACGACAATGGGCAAAGCAAAGCACTGCAACATACTATGATAGTTAGCAACGACAATGGGCAAAGCAAAGCACTGCAACATGCTATGATAGTTAGCAACGACAATGGGCAAAGCAAAGCACTGCAACATGCTATGATAGTTAGCAACGACAATGGGCAAAGCAAAGCACTGCAACATACTATGATAGTTAGCAACGACAATGGGCAAAGCAAAGCACTGCAACATGCTATGATAGTTAGCAACGACAATGGGCAAAGCAAAGCACTGCAACATACTATGATAGTTAGCAACGACAATGGGCAAAGCAAAGCACTGCAACATACTATGATAGTTAGCAACGACAATGGGCAAAGCAAAGCACTGCAACATACTATGATATAGTTGCAACAGCAACGACAATGGGCAAAGCAAAGCACTGCAACATACTATGATAGTTAGCAACGACAATGGGCAAAGCAAAGCACTGCAACATGCTATGATAGTTAGCAACGACAATGGGCAAAGCAAAGCACTGCAACATACTATGATAGTTAGCAACGACAATGGGCAAAGCAAAGCACTGCAACATACTATGATAGTTAGCAAAGACAATGGGCAAAGCAAAGCACTGCAACATACTATGATAGTTAGCAACGACAATGGGCAAAGCAAAGCACTGCAACATACTATGATAGTTAGCAACGACAATGGGCAAAGCAAAGCACTGCAACATACTATGATAGTTAGCAACGACAATGGGCAAAGCAAAGCACTGCAACATACTATGATAGTTAGCAACGACAATGGGCAAAGCAAAGCACTGCAACATACTATGATAGTTTGCAAAGACAATGCTCTTGTCATGTTTTAACCCTTTCGTCGCCAGCCATTTTTCAGCCAAAAAATACCATTAACTGGGAAGATAAAATAAAATATCTGCAATATTGCGAATTCCTCTGTGTCATATATAACATCAGGCCTATGCTTACCTATCAAAATAAAGAAAATGGGGTCTTCGGATAACAGGCCCTGATTTGATGCCTTTTAGTGGCATGGGTGTTAAACCATTGTGGTGCTAAAATGCAACATTGGCGGTGAAAGGGTTAAGCCTATGACTAAGTCACTGTAGAGAGGGGAAACTAAAGTTAACAACAACATAAATTATTAACAGAGATTAAAACAGCAACACTACGCTGACACGAAAAGGAAACATTTACTGAATTTTACTTGCAGTGCTTTCTAACTGTCAGTTTGCTAAACTAAACTAAAATATATACATATATATATATATGAGATTAGCCAGCGATTAAATGGTATCTCAGAACTTTCCAGCCAATGTTTGGCACAAAATAAATGGGTTGTATTTTTGTCCACGGATTACCATTTATCAAGATTTGAAACATCACGTTGTGATAATCCGGGGATGAAAAATATATTTATGTTCCTAATTATTACTTGGCTATAATGATCACACAGTCTTTATGGATTCGGCGTGTGGCTGGTATGTTGTGGGGTTTGTATGTGAGCGATTCTTATTCAACAACAACAACGACAACAACAACGACATAAGAAAGTCTAGTTGTCGTGATGGTAATTGTATTAATGATGGGTTTGTCATTATTCATATTACCTACTCAGGTAGCTTAGTTTTAAGGCATTCACATCTGCTGTTGTTGAAACCACGAATCAGAAAATGCGTTACAGAAGGCATTCACATCTGCTGTTGTTGAAACCACGAAACAGAAAATGCGTTACAGAAGAGCCATGTTCTGAAAGTTGCAACGGATATCGCATGGTTTTCTCCTTGTTTTGTTCTTGTTTCTGCTCTTATTTGTATCGTTGTTTTTCCACTTTTGTTGTTGTTGTTCTCATTGCCCTTGCGTTTGTTTGGGATTTATGTTGTCTTGCCCTTGATATTTATTTTGGGGTAATTCATCAGTCTTTTCCTTGTCCTCCTCCTTCTCCTCCTCCTCCTCCTCCTCCTCCTCCTCCTCATCATCATCATCATCATCATCATCATCATCAGCAGCATTTTCTTCTTCTCTTTCTTCTTCTTCAACAACATCCCCATCCTTCCTCTCCTCCTCCCCCACCCCTCCCCCTTTGTTCCCCTTCTTTTTCTTGTTGACCAAAGGCTGGTGTTCCGTGCACCACTGTCCCTGCTGTTCTTCGACCCACGCGTCCAACTCCAGCCGCACGACTATCCAACTGTCACGACATCTGTGAAACATGCTTATGATGAAACACTAACTGTCCAACTGAATGTGGTGAAACCCTACTACGCTCGCTCACTGTATTCCTGTCAGCCCTGATGCACGAAGCGGACAACATGTTTGATACAGAAATACATCTGTCACCAGATTCCTGTGTGAGGGACTACAGATGCAGTGAACAAAACTGGTAGGGTTTAGATTCATGTAGACAGGGGTATTTCGTGATAATCATGCCTCGCTTTCGGATAGCAGTGTGGCTGCAATTGGACGCGTGAGCCGCCCCCTTAACCCATCCCATCTGGTCCGTTACTTCTTATCATCAAGTTCCCTGACGTTTCAGTCTAGAGCAGTCCACCAGTTGTTGTTACGTGACCAGAGCAACCCAATGTTCTCCTCGTGACTGACTTTCGTTACTAGGTCAACAACACTGATCATGGAGGCTTTAGTGGGTGTGTCCATTGCTGATTGGTTGGCTGCATTAGTGAGTTGTGTGTCAAGATTGGGAAAGGCTAGGTAGATAATGAAATTATCCACTCATCGTTGTTACATGCTCTCTCTCTCTCTCTCTCTCTCTCTCTCTCTCTCTCTCTCTCTCTCTCTCTCTCTCTCTCTCTCTCTCTCTCTCTCTCTCTCTCTCTCTCTCTCTCTCTCTCTCTCTCTCTCTCTCTCTCTCTCTCTCTCTCCTTATTACTTAGAAATGGCCAAACTAACTTACATGAGATATCGACGATCGCTAACCAAGTCGCATAACATGTCCGGGGAGTTGGATTTAGAGGTAAACCCTGCTTTATTGTCTACTAGAAACAAGGATCAGGAGATTGGTAGTACTTTCCTACTTTGGACATTAGGGATTTCGCGTAAGATTCAAAATGCGTTTTGTGTGTGTTGTTGCTTAGCTCAAGCAAGGTGACTATAATACATCTGAGAAACGGGGACTTTTTCTGTTACAGATTTGGTACAACTAATAATTTAAGCCACGAAACATTCAATATTGCCTTCATAATTCCATACTATGAGGTGTATGTTTAACACGTTCACTGTGCATCAATATAAACAAATACGATATTTTTAAAAAGTCGTCTAGTTTTTCGGTAGTGCTGACCAAGATGGCTACTATAAGTAATTGTACGTGATATATCGGCTGCTTCGCATTTCATAATTAGATGAAACGAAATAGTGAGTGACAGCGCAGTCTATTATTGTGTATGTCTGAGTACACTTTTAACCCTGTCACCGCCAATGCCGCTTTATGCACCACAATGGCTTACCACCCATGTCACTAAAAGGCTTTCAATCTGGATCTATTATCCGAAGACCATAATTTTCTTAATCTTGGGAAGTAAGGATTGGCCTTATGTTATGCACGTCGAAGAGGAATTCCTAATATTGCAAGTGATTTTGTTTTCTCTACACAGTTAATTTTAATGGTATATTTCGGCTGAAAATGGCTGACGGCGAAAGGGTTACAGCGGTTTGAGTGAACGTAATATCTTTAAGCATAACCGGATTTAATATGAGGAGTTTCAATCTTGCTTGAGCAAACATGTATTCTGGTACAACACTTCAGGCAGCTGTGCATGATCTTCTACTACAAGACTTGAAATGACCATTAGTGCGTTTGTTCACTCGTGAAGTATGGCTGATGGAACACCGCTTCCTTACAATCTATTATATGAACAAATAAGCATGAAGACAAATATCGCACACAATAATGACTGGACAGGCACCGTGCAAGATAATCAATGAATTCGAGTTGAATGATAAGAGACACGCACATCAGATTTATCTCCAAAGACCCCGATTGGATTTGTTCAGGTCCAGTGTACACTATTCCGGAGGTTCTCTTTGGAACTCTTTACCAACATATCTAAAATAAATGACAAGTTATTCATCTTTTCGGAATCATTTTAAGAAGAACATTATGATGTG
>CM065698.1:51239141-51241641 GCA_017654935.2 Phymorhynchus buccinoides | reverse complement strand
AAATACCCATAACTCTAAATTGATAGAAAATGAGATGTGTTGACTTTGCAAGCCTGTTATGAGAAACTAGCCCAGCGCCTTAATGCCCTTTTCGTGGTGCCGGGTCGCATATGTGCTGTTCAAAGTGCAGCGCCCGATTGCGTGTCGATGTCTTGGCTTATGACATAAATTTGACGTTTTAACATTAACCAGCCTTCTGCAAAGTAGCTAATTACATAATTAATTATTTCATTTCCCATATTTATTGGGACATCAAACAAATAGAAGCTGCTTTCTCATGAAATGTGTACACTAGTTTCATATTCACTGGCGTTCAGTGTTCGCAAGTGTTTGGGGAAAAAAGAAGAAGAAATAAATAATTGTTTGACAAAAGTTATCCCCGGAGTATTGTGTATTTCAAAGTACACCTTTCTTCCCGTGGGGGGTGGGGTGGGGGTGGGGGTGGCGAAGGGAGAGGGAGAAGAGTGTGTGTGTGTGTGTGTGTGTGTGTGTGTGTGTGTGTGTGTGTGTGTACGCGTGTGTGTGTGTGTGTGTGTGTGTGTGTGTGTGTGAAGATCAAGTCTTATCTGGTGCTCCAAGCCGATCTAGCTTGGTTGAGGTCGAGCGACATTTGCACAAACATAATAACTCACAATGATTTTCAGTCAAATTATTTTCGCATTCGCTTAGCGCTTTACCATGAACGAGTATAAGGCTTCGATGCCTGCAAAGAAGTTATTCTGCTGTCACGTCGGAAGAGTCCTCTTCTGGATTCTTTTTTTTGGGGGGGAGTTGGCGCGCGCGCGCCAGAGAGAGAGAGAGAGAGAGAGAGAGAGAGAGAGAGAGAGAGAGAGAGAGAGAGAGAGAGAGAGAGAGAGAGAGAGAGAGAGAGAGAGAGAGAGAGAGAGAGAGAGAGAGAGAGAGAGAGAGAGAGATTGTCGTCGCTGGCAAAATGTCTTCTATTGCACCAGATTTGTGAAAAAGGCGATAAAGATAAGCAAATCGCTCTTCGTCTTTTCCTTTGTTTTCTCTGACGACAGTGCCCCTGGTATGATCTGACCCTAGGGAGTCGGCAGGTCGTTTTCACCTGCAATGGCTAAAGGAGCGGACCAGATGAACCACTTCGCAAAACTGTTAGCAACCTATGACATGTTGCCACCTTCATCTGATCGCATGACAGTCAAACTGTTAGCAACCTATGACATGTTGCCACCTTCATCTGATCACATGACAGTCAAACTGTTAGCAACCAAACTGTTAGCAACCTATGACATGTTGCCACCTTCATCTGATCACATGACAGTCAAACTGTTAGCAACCTATATGACATGTTGCCACCTTCATCTGATCACATGACAGTCAAACTGTTAGCAACCTATGGCATGTTGCCACCTTCATCTGATCACATGACAGTCAAACTGTTAGCCACCTTCATCTGAACCAGTCAAACTGTTAGAAACCTATAGCATGTTGCCACCTTCATCTGATCACATGACATGTTGCCACCTTCATCTGATCACATGACAGTCAAACTGTTAGCAACCGATGACATGTTGCCACCTTCATCTGATCACATGACAGTCAAACTGTTAGCAACCTATGACATGTTGCCACCTTCATCTGATCACATGACAGTCAAACTGTTAGCAACCTATGACATGTTGCCACCTTCATCTGATCACATGACAGTCAAACTGTTAGCAACCTATAGCATGTTGCCACCTTCATCTGATCACATGACAGTCAAACTGTTAGCAACCTATGACATGTTGCCACCTTCATCTGATCACCTGACAGTCAAACTGTTAGCAACCTATGACATGTTGCCACCTTCATCTGATCACCTGACAGTCAAACTGTTAGCAACCGATGACATGTTGCCACCTTCATCTGATCACATGACAGTCAAACTGTTAGCAACCGATGACATGTTGCCACCTTCATCTGATCACATGACAGTCAAACTGTTAGCAACCGATGACATGTTGCCACCTTCATCTGACGATATGACAGTCAAACTCATGGCACGAGTTTTGCAAATTGGTCTTTAACTACATCATCACACCCCTCCTCCCCCCGTTACAGTTTCACGGTAAAATGGTGGTAGCTTTACATACACATACACGCCTTATTTCTGTTAACGACTTTTGATATCAGTTATCTCGAAACATCAGTGGATTTCTTTATAATACAAGTATGCATTGCCACATCATTTGCAAGCATAAAATAAAGGTATATATTCACGACAACCCCCCCCCCCCCCCCACACACACACACACACATGAACACACACGCACGTACCATGCATACATACAGTCATATACATAAACGCATCACACACACAACACAGGCACACGCATGCACACATATGGTGTTGTTGTCTTTAACAAGAGCTTCTTTGCCGGTGCTTATGTCATGAATTGGAGCTCTACCAGTGTTAACACGAATCAAGATCAGGAAGACAAAAATGTAGGTCGAGGATTGTTGATATGCCAGAAATGAACTTGAAAACGAACCGACA
>CM065698.1:51229141-51234141 GCA_017654935.2 Phymorhynchus buccinoides | reverse complement strand
TATTTATTGCTTGCTTTTTTCTTCTTTTTTTTCCCCTTCTCTTTTTATGTATTCCCCTCCCCCTTTTCCCTATATGACATGGGCAGATGGCCTTGATCATTAAATTTTCGTTGATCGTTGATCTGATCTCTCTCTCTCTCTCTCTCTCTCTCTCTCTCTCTCTCTCTCTCTCTCTCTCTCTCTCTCTCTCTCTCTCTCTCTCTCTCTCTCTCTCTCTCTCTCTCTCTCTCTCTCTCTCTCTCTCTCTCTCTCTGCGTTTCTGTCTCTGGCACTCTCTCAGTCTCTGTCTCTGTCTCCGTCTGTCTCTCTCTCTCTCTCTCTCTCTCTCTCTCTCTCTCTCTCTCTCTCTCTCTCTCTCTCTCTCTCTCTCTCTCTCTCTCTCTCTCTCTCTCCATATATATCTCTCTCTCTCTCTGTTTCTGTCTCTGGCTCTCTCTCTGTGTCTCTGTCTGTCTATCTCCCCCTCTCTCTCTCTCCCTCTCTCTCTCTCTCTCTCTCTCTATCTCTCTCTCTCTCTCTCTCTCTCTCTCTCTCTCTCTCTCTCTCTCTCTCTCTCTCTCTCTCTCTCTCTCTCTCTCTGTCCCTTTATCTCTCTCTCAAATAGGGCGAGAGACTTATCGACTTTAATCGAGTACTGTTTATGACTTACACATTTTGTACGATTTCGTCTGACTATTTTGGATTTACTTTGATTTATGTTCTCGTTTGATATCGCCCCTACCTCACTGTTCTGTTTGACATGGGCAGATGGCCCAGTTCATTAAATAATTGTTCATTGTTCATTGTTCTCTCTCAAACGGACAGACTGTCGGATGGGGGGAGGGGAGGGTAATTTGAAGCATGTCACAACACACATAACACATGAGTATTAATAGTAAAACATAGAAGAGGAAGAAGAAACAGAAAACAAAATTACATTTGATCTTTAAGATTTTGAAATATAATATTTTGATATGCCTTTTTGAAAGTATTCATGCCAGCTATTTGTTTTAAATTGGATGGCAAAGAGTTCCATAGAGCTCCACCCGAGTACGTTAAACTGGTTTCCAAAAAAATTTAAAGAGCGAGAAAGAGCGAGAGAGAGAGAGAGAGAGAGAGAGAGAGAGAGAGAGAGAGAGAGAGAGAGAGAGAGAGAGAGAGAGAGAGAGAGAGAGAGAGAGAGAGAGAGAGAGGGGGAGAGGAGAGAGAGATAGAGGGGGGGAGAGAGAGAGAGAGAGAGAGAGAGAGAGAGAGAGAGAGAGAGAGAGAGAGAGAGAGAGAGAGAGAGAGAGAGAGAGAGAGAGAGAGAGAGAGAGAGAGAGAGAGAGAGAGAGAGAGAGAGAGAGAGAGAGAGAGAGAGAGAGAGAGAGAGAGAGAGAGAGAGAGAACTTGAAAAACTTGAAAACTTGAAAACTTGAACTTTATTTTTCAAGGATAAAGATTTTAGGCAACGCCTAGTCTTCCAATCTGTCCTTGGTACATATACGAACATAGAATACAAACATGGCAAGGCATGATATTACACATACAGAGAGAGAGAGAGAGAGAGAGAGAGAGAGAGAGAGAGAGAGAGAGAGAGAGAGAGAGAGAGAGAGAGAGAGAGAGAGAGAGAGAGAGAGAGAGAGAGAGAGAGAGAGAGAGAGAGAGAGAGAGAGAGAGAGAGAGAGAGAGAGAGAGAGAGAGAGAGAGAGAGAGAGAATGACAAAGACAGAGATAGATCGTCTCTACGTTTGGTTAATGGAAGATGTGTGTAGTGCTCCACAAAATAGATTTCAGGAGAATTATTGTTGTGATCAATTATATTTTATGGCCTGGGAAACATAATGCCTATATACACCCCCAGTGTCTCCAGAGAGGAAAGATTGTTCAGATTGTTGTGATCAATTATATTTCATGGCCTGGGGAACATAATGCCTATATACACCCCCAGTGTCTCCAGAGAGGAAAGAGTTCAGATTCGTTTCCTAAGTGTCGTACAAATGTAGAAAGGAAACACGAATAATGACATCAATGGATTTGTTGCTTCATCAATTTAGGAAGATCCGTTGATTTGTTTAATGTTTCACACTCCGGCTAAAAATGCCGGCGTGGGCATTATTGAATGTGGAGAGAGAGAATTGAATTGAATTGAACCTTTATTTTACAACGGTAAATGTATTGGCATACAGTAGCCATTTTTCATAATGAGAGCGAGAGAGAGAGAGAGAGAGAGAGAGAGAGAGAGAGAGAGAGAGAGAGAGAGAGAGAGAGAGAGAGAGAGAGAGAGAGAGAGAGAGAGAGAGAGAGAGAGAGAGAGAGAGAGAGAGAGAGAGAGAGAGAGAGAGAGATTGTGAGTATAGTGTATGAGTGTGTGATCGTGACATAAACAACTGTTGGCAATAAACTGAACACACATTGCACCACGTGTTTATCATCTCATTAGCATTTTATTGAATCTAAACAGACAACTCACGTTACGAGCAACGCACTCAACCACATGCATTGATCCTAATGCTATCAACTTGTATCATACAAGGCCAGGGTGACAACAGTTTGACGATGGAAACCCGAGATCTGATTCCAGGTTTCATGTTTCCTATGGATTTGCTTTAATTCACATAATTGAACAAATGTGAAACACTCTCTTTCTAATTAACTGCCCTCCACCATTAGGTTTATCCTTTGACAAAGGGACGAGACACATCAGGTAGTCCATGAATTAATGATTTAGGGCTTCATTTATGTTGTTTGAAACTTAATTCTGTGTGGGAAGGGAAATTGAGATATATGTTGTATCGTCACCATGTCTGCATCGTCGTTTTTTAAATTGTATTTATTTGCTTATCCATTCGTTTATTAATTAAAACATGATTGTCAATGTACTGAACACATTGGCATGAAGCTTTGTAGTAAGCGAGGGCCATGAATGCAGTATCAGACACACTGGTGCCTTGTATGAGAATGAAACGTCTCCCAGTAGCAGACACATTGGTACCGTGTTTGTGGTTGAAACGTCTCCCAGTAGCAGACACATTGGTACCGTGTTTGTGGTTGAAACGTCTCCCAGTAGCAGACACATTGGTACCGTGTTTGTGATTGAAACGTCTCCCCGTAGCAGACACATTGGTACCGTGTTTGTGGTTGAAACGTCTCCCCGTAGCAGACACATTGGTACCGTGTTTGTGGTTGAAACGTCTCCCCGTAGCAGACACATTGGTACCGTGTTTGTGATTGAAACGTCTCCCCGTAGCAGACACATTGGTACCGTGTTTGTGATTGAAACGTCTCCCCGTAGCAGACACATTGGTACCGTGTTTGTGATTGAAACGTCTCCCCGTAGCAGACACATTGGTACCGTGTTTGTGGTTGAAACGTCTCCCAGTAGCAGACACATTGGTACCGTGTTTGTGATTGAAACGTCTCCCCGTAGCAGACACATTGGTACCGTGTTTGTGGTTGAAACGTCTCGCAGTAGCAGACACATTGGTACCGTGTTTGTGGTTGAAACGTCTCCCCGTAGCAGACACATTGGTACCGTGTTTGTGGTTGAAACGTCTCCCCGTAGCAGACACATTGGTACCGTGTTTGTGGTTGAAACGTCTCCCCGTAGCAGACACATTGGTACCGTGTTTGTGGTTGAAACGTCTCCCAGTAGCAGATACATTCAATTCAATTCAATTCAAATTTCTTTGTTGTCTTGAATGAAGAAAATCTTTTTTCAGCGTGCACTTAAATCTAAAACTGATGAGACATTCTATAATAAACTAAAACATAAAATACATGCATAAAAGCAAATGTTGTTCACATAGACCAATTAAGTTTCTCACACACACTCCCACCTACACCCCCCCCCCCCCCCACACACACACACACACACACACACACACAAATAAGTAAACATTAATAATAAAGAACATCATAATGATAACATCACAGCAAACAGTAAAATATAATAAAGTAATACTATTCAGTACATACACAAGCACTCACACACACGCACACGCACGCACGCACGCACACGCACACGCATACACACACACACACACACACACACACACACACACACACACACACACACACACACACACACACACACACACACACACACACACACACACACACACACACACACTTTTGCGCGCGCACGCACGCACACACAAGATACATAAATAAATGTATTCATAAAATGTGAAAAGGCATAGAAATAATGAAAACAATCCAATGCATTGAAAACCAATTGAAAATGATGCCACAAACTGAAATCTCTGAACAGACAGACAGACAGACAGACAGACAGACAGACAGACACACACACACACAACAACAACAACAACAACATACGGTATTTATACGGCGTTGAATCTTGATATAAATCAAATCAAAGCGCACACACACGTTAGCATTCATAACGCATTCAAACACAAATGCAATACAAAGCGAGCACACACGTTTGACATAAATGGTATACGGCAGAAACAGACCTAAAGGCAAGAGAGAGAGAAGAGAAAGAGAGTGGAGCCTCAGTCACGGGGGAACATGTGAGCTTTGAGGTTATATTTGAAGACTGAGAGGGTCGGTCGCTGACGGAGGGAAAGAGGAAGTTTGTTCCAAGATGTCGGTCCTGAGACAGCAAAAGAGCGCACACACACACACACACACACACACACACACACACACACACACACACACACACACACACACACACACACACACACACACACACACACACACACACACACACACACACACACACACACACACACACATACACACACATACACACACACATACACACAAACACATTGATGCCTTGTTTGTGATACAAACATATTGCAGTAGCCAGGTACTTATCTGTCTATATCATATGTTTGTGCCATTATAATATAACATTCCGTTTTCTATCAATGGATACAAATCTCAGAATTATTCACAACCAACAACAACAATAACAACAACAACAAACATATAGATTAATAGGCCTAGGTACTCCAAAAACGAAGCCTAGAATAGTAAGAAAATCATGAAAGTATCATTTTATATCT